>CAUJRU010001332.1:0-165365 GCA_963277665.1 Viscum album | reverse complement strand
TAATGTAATACTGGTATTATGATTCAAAAATTGAAAACAATTTCTTCCAAATCCAATTACTAATATTTTAACATCAAATTTTTAATAAAAATATAGGTATATATTGGAAACTGTATTTATTGGAAAATAAATTTAAAAATAACATCATTTATTATATTTATTTATAATAAATTATAAATTTCATTTATCATTGAAAAATGTTTAAGATCAATAATATATTTTATCAAAAATACATCTTGTATTGTAAAATTAACTATATAACATCCAAATTTTGTATGTTTTCATTTTAATACATTAATCAGTTTTATTCCTTAATTATCTAGAATAATTTAATTTTATATATTCATTTGTTTTAATCATTTATATTTTTTTTATTTCATAACATATTTCTTAAAACAATTTCCAATGTTAAACCAATTAATTGTATAACTATATTTTAATGTTTATTTATTATTATATTATTCATTATTGTTCAGCGTTACATGTATTGAAATTTTTCAACGAATGTATGATTCAAATTAAAATATAATTTAAATTAATATGAAATTATATTATCTCATATTAAAAAAATTAAATCCAAAAATGTTTAATTATTACTTACAAATAAAACTATTTAAGATTATAAAAGATTTATTCATTACATAATATATAATATCAAATTATATGCCTATCTTAATTTAATAGGTAAAAATACAAAAAAATTATCATTTTGTAAACTTATAGCATCATCTTTTTTTTAAAATATATGATATATTTTCTACTCTCATACATTTGATGCATTTACCAATTCCATTGATACCCCCCCCCCAAATCTGTTTCTTACCACATTTTGAACACCAACGTAATTGAATCTTCTTTATGTCATCATTTTTATCACATGGACATCAGTGAGACTCCATCCTTAAAATATTTAGTTTTTTGAAATGTTACTAGGGTTATATTATAAAATATCAATCATGCTATCTAATTTGAAATATACACATCATTTTTTCACTAACTCTTATCTCAAAATTTTTTCTATTTTAGAGAATCTCCACATCGTCCATGACATCATCTGTTAAATTAGTTCCTTTATAAATCTTCTATTACTAATAGTTAACACCAATTGTGATTTATTAATGAATCATTAAACCTGAGTACTTTATACTATTTGAAATTATTAAATTATATTTTATTTTATTCATGGCTATATTAGGTTAATTTATCTCATTTTCTGTAACATAATATCAAATGTATATCTGATTATAAAGAGAATGTTATTAACCAAATATTATACCCCTAGATTCTCTAGCTAGGATTTAATATTAAGAGCACTCATCATGTTGTATTATAACGATTTGGTTTATATCCAATAGGCCTTTTTGATGGTGATTACAACTAAAAATATCAATGAAATATCCATACCTTTTATCTACTATGTAGACTTGGATTTCATTGAGAGGAAAAAATACAATGATTAAATTAAAAAAACATGGTTATAATGTCATATAATTAGAAATATCCCTCAGGTTTCAGCTAATTTATCTTATTTAATTCCCTATACAACATCATATATTCAATATTTCATTAACATTATCGAAGGATTATATATAACATATTAGTTATGACCAACCTTAAGTCATCTACACTTGATGAAAATTAATAATATTATATTGTCATCAACAAAAAACATCCTAATATCTAAATTTAACTAAACCAATATCTAATACCAAAATATAAATTCTAGATGTTATTTCAATACAATTATATGACATAATGAAAATATTCTATTTTATACATTCCTAAAACTATTTAGTTTTATAGCTTTATAAGATTAGGGAAACATGTAAACTAGTATAGTCTATGAATTTCTCAACTAAAGGATAATTTTGGAAACTATATAAGTCTTCAACATCTCCCACCAATTTTCTTTTCATGATATTTTCTTCTACACATAGTAGGTGTAATATTTTTTTCCATAATCTAGGAAAATTAAATCATAAGAATGGTCATATTGAATTCTCTATATGGTAACTCATATACTATATACTACAAAAAATTAAAAAATTCATGAATAGTATAGTTGGAGATAAATAATAATTAAATAATGTCATAAAATTAACCACATGATCTTTAAATAAATACAAGGATAATAAAATAAACATAATCATCACATGGATAATAAAAATTATAAAAATTATAGCTATGGAATTAATATTGTTGTAAACGTTGATCACTAAAATCAAATCCCATACCAAGATATTATTCATAACATCAAGGCCACATATAAGACATTATTTATCCCACCATGTTCACAAAAAATATAGTAGTCATGAATTAGGTGCACATACATCAAATATCCAACCCATTTGTCTCTTTAGATAAACTGATGAATAAATAAGATATATTTTATAATTCTCCAATAAAAACTTCTTTAATTAAAATTCATTGAATATATAAAAAATTTATATATCAATATGATATATAGGAAACATTGTATATGAATAATTTTTTTATTAAGATACAAAAACGTGGAACATCAATAATTTCTCATTCATTAAATTGGATAACACATATATTAACCATTCAGAGAAAAATATAAATTTTTAATCATTATATAATCAATATTCTATAGTAAAATATATTCATCCATATTATAAATAAAAAATATCGAGTATTAATATGTTTATTTGGATATAAATAATAAAAACACTTCCAAATAAATGATATAGATTACTTAACATTATATACCAAAGTGTAACACAATGAATATCAAAATATATTATCATAGATAAAAATACCATTGTAAAAAGAAAAAATTGAATTGGGTATTATAATAATGTCATAGGATGAAAAATAATCGATATAATATATGATTACTTGATATGAAATGGCCATGATGGATCAGTTATCTTATATATTGTTGATTAGAATATTTTTAAAAAATATAAAATTTATACTAAATGGATATAATAAATTTTTGAGTAATATTTATACATATATATGTAAATTCATAAAATAATACAATAAACACTATCATCAAAGAAGTAGACTCCCGGTAAAGAAGGATATGTGGGTCATTTTCATTACAATGGGTAAATAACGAGTTAGTGAGGAATATAAAATAATTATACGACTTATAAAATCAAAAAAATAATAATTTGGGAATAAAAATATGGTACATTATAATGAAAGAGAATTTTAATTCTCTATTTCTTTTATCTTTCAAAATAAATTCTGAATATTTTAACAATATTTGATAAGAAATTATTAGGGCTTTGGTAACATCTGAATAATGTCCACATTAAATAAGAGACATTAGATGACCATTTAATATCAATTATAATAATGTCTTGACATAGTATATCCATTTGTATGTCCTTACAAAAAAATGGGAACATGGTTCATATTATGAATCTCATCTCAAAGAAATAAAAGATTGAGACAAAGAACCCTTATAAACTTGATATCCCTTAGATTGTAAGATAATTTAATAAGAAAAATAAATATATTAAAAACCCATGATGTAAATGAATATTTTTAAATACATACTTTATGAAATAATTATCCCATATTAATTATTCATGGTAAACAATATGATATATGTCTCCTGATTTTAAATTTGGGAACAAGAACCCCTTAAATTAAATATTTCTTAGATTATATTCACTCTATCATATAATATAAATGTTTAATATCACAGTAACATATTTCATAATAAGATTCAAAATTATCAACATTTATACACTAAAATTATATCCATCTTTTATAATAAAATTACTCAATTATATTTTATTTTTTCATGAGGTCCGAGGAAAATTTGATTGGTTTTTTCATACAATTACTATAGTGATGTGGTTGATATATACATACCTATTTTGATAAAATTAATTATTCCTAGAAACTATTTAATTAAATAAATATATTCTTTCAATGTTTTTTCCAATTCTATATTAATTTTTTGAATGATATTGTTACGGTTTGTGAAAAAATATTCTAATGAACTACTTCCACTATTTTTAGTGGTCGAAAGGTTCTATTTCAAAATATATATTACACATAAATAAAAAATAAAAATATGTAAATAATACTAAATTATTTTATAATTGATGATAGTATCATTATTTTATACTCTTTTATCATATATGTAATTAATATTATAATTCCACTCTCAATTGATATGAAGAGAACCCAAATGATTGTTTTATTTCATGATATAACATGTGATATTTTATAAACAGATAATATAATAATTTAGAAAACAAAAACAAAATTCAATAATTTAATTCGCCTAAATTACATTAATGTTTTACTATACCATTTAATTGTATTGATGGATAATAAAATTCATTTTTCATGGAAGTGCTTGTCTTGATATACAAATGAACATTTTTTATTTTTTTATAGTGGATAGAATGGATTAAATAATCGTTGGAACATTAATATAATAACATTAATGTATAATAAAAATAATTTTTTCATTTTATGTTAGTTCTGATATGATGTTTGGAATATAAAATATTAGAATAAAAGTTTATGAAGTAATAAATACTATAGTGGAGAACATAATATTTATCAAGGAAATATACTTGGAAAATAAGGATATACGATATCATATTGAGATATTAGGCCTTTCAAAATAATTGGTTCATATAATAGAGAAACAATTTTATATTTTTAGTAATAAATTCATAGTTATTGGGATGTCATGATGTGTTGGATGTACTTCCCATTTATAATAAAAGGGAAGGATAACTTTGGGAGTACACATAACTACTTCATAATTAAATGTTAATTTAAATTTTTCAAAATTTACTAAATTATAATATAAAATATTATGTGGTGAGATAATTTCAGTATATAATCCAAAACAAATATTAAATCACATTTTAGACATTAATCATTACTTGTACAAGTTTATTATTACATTTTTCTATTTTCTCCTTGGTAATAATTTTTTACCTTAGTAATTGTCTTTTAATGCATAAAAATAAGTTAAAAATATAAAAAATAGTAACTTATAATTATATAGATGAGACACATTTTACAAAATAGTGTATTATGTGTAATTAAATTATTTTATAGATTACCACATCTCAAGTGTAAAATTTAATATTTAGAAAATGTATTTTAACGCTTAAAATTAACTTGTATGATAAAACTATAAACTTTTCAAATCCTCCCAATATAAATTTATTTTCTAAAAAAAATTATTTCATATTTCCTTCCTTTAAATATGTAACATAATATTATAATAATAATTTTTAGTCAAAATAAAATACTAACGAACATTATTTAATTCGGAAATATTACCTATATTTATTAAATGCAAAATTCATAGAAATCATTATTTTATTATGATGTATAAGGTATTACTCCTTAATAACATAATTTATCATAGAAAATTACATAAAAGTATTTATATAATAGATACATCTTAATATATCAATAAACACTGTATATATTAAATATATTATTTTTCACTATTTTCATGAAAATAAATTATTTCTTAATAATCCAAAAATTCATCTTAAAATAATATTATTTTTTCAATGTATAAATTTTGGTTAAAATTGGTATATTATAATAACAAAATTTTATAAATAAACCATAAAATAAAATCATAAATAAATTAAATAATCTATTTTCATTGGAAAATAAATATTAAAAATTATAACTATTGTAATTATAATTTTTTATAAATTACTATCATAATTTATTATAAACTTATTATTCATATCAATAATATATTTGATTGTTAATGTAATTTGGATCTTAAAATAAAGTGTTCTAATGATATTTTTAGAGTTGTTGCATTTTAAATAATCAATCAATTTTATAATATATAGTTCCAAACTAATTTATCGTTATCGATGTAATAATACTAATAATAAACTCTGTTTTTATTCATATATATATTTTCATAATTTTATTACGAATTTTGTAACCCTCCAATTATATTGGTACATTTTAATGAGTATATATCATTTTTTGGTTTATTGTTATGTGGGAAAAAAATCTATCTAACACATTAGATTTAAGTGAAATATAATATTTAAATAGAAGGGTTAATGAAAATTGTTTGTATTTATATATAGAGTATATGTTGATAGACCATTGGGCAAACTAAAGTGGTGTTTTAGGATGACATAACCTGTGATATTCTGTTGATAGATATGATTGGTTTTTACTTTATTTTACATGGTTTATCTATATTCCATGAATCATTAGAAATATGAATGACTACATTAATTTGTACTTTATTATATATATACCATCTATGTTTATATTTCCTTTAGTTGGTTGGTGGTGTGTATGTATTTCAATGGTGGATATTTAATAGGTGGCCTCCCATGTGTGTCTTAACACCTCTATATGTTAGTCATCATTAAGGGTTGTATTGGTGTGTAATAGTCGACATACCACTAGTGATGAGGGGTAGGATGGTTTATGAATGATTTGAATTGGATTGGGACACTACTAGGGAATGAAATAATAAATACTGTAATCATCAATTTATTTAGGGATATTTAGTGAATCAATTCTAGATATTCTTACGGTACTTTTACGAACCAAAAATCTTTGATAGAGAGAGATTGTTGATAAAATCATATATAATTATAGTGATAATAATAGTAACTATCTTGAGTTATCAAATCATTTTTTATAATTAGTTCATCTATGGTATACACATCATCTCTCTTTTAGTTCATTTTATTATTTCAGGTCATGGTATTTGACCATGGATATTGGCACTATGTAATTAGGTTTTTTATCTCCATCAGCAAAATATTTTCTATAATGGAATTAATTTGAAATTTCACTAATGATGATATCATATAGACTACATGATGGTATATGGGAATTTTTAAAGGATATCTATAAATTTATATATTCATTGATTCCAAATTCATTTATAGTTATTATCCCACCCCCACAAAACTTTTTATATGGGGTGTGGGATCCACTCTATATGTATTGAATATCCCATGTATGTAATGATATTTCTTGTGTTGTATCAACCACTAACGGTGTTTGTTACCATATTATTGAGGTTTATTCTATGGATACATTGGTATCCCATAAGACATAAGGGAGTTTTGAATCCCCCCATAGATATATGGGTCATGTCTACCATTCATGAAACATATATCCTTCACTCAGGATTGGAATTAGTCACTCATAGATCCTGATGATTATGGGATACAAAATATTATAATGGGGTTCGTTTCCCATAGTAAGATTGGGTGTGAATAGATATCTTCAAATTCTAGTGCTCATGATGATATGTGGCAGGGTTCTCCAATCCATTCTAGTTTGAACTACCAATATTAATGCCCTATGCATACCATATGTGAGGTTTGATTCTACCATGGCAGGGGTATATTTCTCATAGTCATTAAAGAATGGGTTCAGTATAGCCTCAGTCACAATGTGTTATGATCCCCTCACACTTCAAAGGATTTTTTATCTCTCTAATTGGAGGCCATGTATCCTCATTTTGGGGAGTTTTTTTGTAGTGAGGTTAATCCAATAGTGAGGGAAATATCACAATGAATGATCTATAGAATCTTGGAAAGGTGTGGGTCATTTACCATAGATCAATAAGTAAAATTTTTTTGTCTAATTTAGAATATTTAGTTATGATTTTATTATCTAAATAATTATTTTAGATGATAAAATGTTCGTGTTAGTATATCATGAGAGAAACTATTTATTATAGGAAATGAGTATCGTCTGTTTAATTCCAGGATTTAGAACCATTTATATTTTGGTTATCCACTCAGGATTATAGTATATCCTTTATATAGATATCTTATTGAATAGAATTTCGGTTTCTAAAAGGATTTGATCGCAAGGATATTTCTCTGTTCGCGTAGGATACAAACAGATGGGATAAGAAAGGATCATCTTGAATAAGGGGAAATTACTGACCTTTTTTTAGAATGTATATATTCATTATAATATTAACATTATATTCACTTGAAATTTCATAGATGATTGAGGTTTTTATGATCCCCCTATGGCATCTCAAATAGTAAAATGAACCCATATTCTTCTTTAAGAAGTGATTGTTTATCAGCATTTCTTTAAGAAGTGAGGTCTGATGATTGTAAAAAAATTGTGTTTTCCTAACATAGAATGAAAGTCTCTTACATAGTTATTGTAATAATAAGTAGTCAACCTCAAAAAATTTCAAGGTAGTGGTTTATGTTATGATTAATTTTTTATCGATTAGATTGATTATTCATCCATTTTTTCCAGACTGGGACCAATATAATGATATGTACTAAGAATTATATGTCGTTGCTAGTTTATTCGTGTGTTTTAGATTGTTGATTAAAATGTTGTATTTATTAAGGATTAGAATAGTACCTCTATGATAAGAAATCTAACCACTTTCCTTGGTTGTTTCCCTGATATGAGAAAAATAATAATAAATGACTTTTTCCCTATAGTATACTTTAAGGAGTTAATGAAATTAAACTAAAGTTTCAACTATCCAATTATTTTCCATTTTCCAGAGAAAGAATTCATTGGTTTAAGGCCCACATGATACCCTGATTGTTTATCCTTAATAAGAATATTTTTATATAAGTTGGACCATACAAGTTCAAAATTTTCCTATAACCTATTAATTAATAGTTATATCCCATGGTTATGATCTCTCGTTGTTGATATATTGTGTGTTTTTGTAGGATACTTGTGGGTGACACATAATATATGTGATTGTGGATGATATCCCTCTAGGTGTTTTGTCTCCATCATTAACTAATCATGTATTTAATTTTGGTTCTAAAATTTATGGAATAATTCACTCTCAATGGATGAGATCATGGTAAGGGTGGGTGTTGAAAAAGAGTTTTCTCTATATCCATTCATTGGGAAAGGATAATGGGTTGATTTCAAATTATACCTCGAAATATTAAGCATCCATCTATGCACAAAGATGATATTTATTATGGTGGTGTAGTTGAAGGGTTGTGTTGTAATCTTCATTAGGGACCCCAGAGTTGAAGTTGGTGTAAATTAATTGCCTCTGAAATAATATCCTTAGGTTACCCTATTTAATTAAAGAATTTTAGAACTTTTGAGGAGTTACATACTGAAACCAATAATGTGTATATACCTATGGTTCAGGGTTTTTTACACATGACTGAATTAATATGTGTTTTATCATAATGACATGTAATTTATTAGTGAAAATCCATGGAATGTATTTAAAATGTGATTTTCATATAAGTTGAAAACATCCCATATTATAGTTTTTGAGAAATATGGATGTATATGGTAAATGGACTCATGGATGAATCATTATTAATATATTTCTAGTATGGGATGAATTTCAATGTGGGATATATTTAGGAGAATACATCTGATGATCATCTAAATAAAAAGGTACTCCTACAGCTTAATTATTTTCTCCTATATGCAGATTTCAATTTATTCTTCCATGAGATCCATTATGGTTGTCTACCGTTTGAATATAAAAATAAATTGGTTTAGAGTATCTAATTATATAGGTATTCCTCTATGAAATATTTTGTGATATTTGGATTTTTAGAACCCAAACATTTATGAAGGGTTAAATGACCATTTTCATTGATAGTTGCCTCAAAAAAATTCAGTCATCATTATTTTCAATATGGAACATCTAAAATGAAGCAACAATTCATTGAGACTATAATATATATTGTTTATTCAAAGTATATGATACTTATTAATTAAATATTATTAAATCAAATGGGTTTAAACACTGATAACTATTTAATGATTCCTTATATTGGAATTCATAATGTGATGTTGAGTACATTATAGGGGTATTTATCTCAGGTATTTATATTATATGTTAGTGTATCATGTATGGGTATGGTCCAATAAATTGGTTTCTATTCATCTAAATGGATTTTTATTAACACATGTTATTTTACTCTACTCGAATATATATATATCTATACTGAGTAATTCCTTTACAATTTATGGGCACCATATACGGAAGAGTGATGATCTAGGAGAGTCGATCATGGACATCTCATCCATGAGTGTTTTTATAAAATCAAGATGTGGATACATGTAGTAATTAATATCCAATGATTGTATTTGCGGTTTGGAAATCAATTTTTTTATTTACACCATTGTGATTCATTTATTTCAATCCAAATCTTTTTTAATCTATAAAAATATATTTTTTATTTTTTTCAGTGGATAAAATACATGGATTTTTTAGAAAAAATTAGTTCTTCATAGAATTTGGCATATAGAATTTATGTGTATACATAATGTAGACTTTGTAATATATGATTTTGTTCATATTATTCAACATCATATATGAGAAAGAATCTGAATATAATGTTATATTGGTGTACATGCGGTGTCAGGGTCTTAGGTATGGTGACGTTGTGATTTCATTGTACATGACCACGCACCCATGTAAAAATCATGACATGTACTTTTAAATTCAATTTTTAGTTACATGGATTAGACTACGGTGTTTCAATAGGTACCTCTAGACCCTATATTCCATGTAGTGTTGGGAAAACCATTGTAATGTTAAATTACATTCCATGTTTTTGTTGAGGTATATACCAAAAGGATGAGAATTTGAGTGTACACACTATATAATCCTAGTGAAAACAATCTACATCCCAATTCATCTTGGTTAGTATATTTTATCACACATAGAAAATATTTAGAGAGAACGTAGTATATATTGAATATCATTATTTATAGGACATCATGGTGAGTTTCCCATCTCTATAAAAGGATATTGGGAGGATGGCTCACATTACGTTTAAAATGTTAGGAATTTGATAATAAAGAAAGAATGATTATGATATAAGGGTAGATAAAGTGAGATAGAAGATCACCTTTCTCGTAAAAATATCTAATTTTATTCATGGGACCTTCATGTATATCAAATTATCCATTCACACTATTTTATTTTGATGATGAGTCACCGTGGAGGATAGATGATCAATGACACAAATGTTTTCCCACGTGTGAACGAAATGATTTTTAAATACGAGGGGTTTGATAAGGCATAGTTTGTATCAGTATTCATTGCGTAATTATACATTCACTAGATGGTCCATATATTTGTTATTAGGATATAATGATTTTATTAAAAGGAAAAAAGACATATATATGATATCCTTAGTTGAGACATCCTTTACGGATAGTTTATATTTTTTAGTTGATATATTCATTTTCTACATTAAATAATTAGTTATAATAGATTATAATTGTATAGTGTTCTTTGATAAATCTAGACAATACCTTTCATTTGACATTGATATTTTATGCATATTTTTTGGAAGTGTCAAAGAATCTCTCTTTTTTACATTTCTTATGCCAAACTGATCAATCATGTAGTGATAAATTATTTCAATTGATTGAGTAAGGTACCTTTTGTATAGTGTGGAAAGGATCAAAAATTCTAGTTTATGATTTTATAAGGATCCCCCAATCATTATTAATGGGTAGTTATTAAATTTATGGACATCCATATCAAAGATAATATTTATCCTTGTCATATGGAGGGATACCTAATATAGTTGTAATGTTGGATCGGTGTTAGTAATAGTTATGTGGAAGATAAGGTTTAATGTCGATGGTTGGCACACCATCATCCATTTTTTCTATACCAGTGACATTTTGGTATCCTATTCTAGCTTTGTAATTCCTGGATAGGTGATTATGATGTTTTAAATTCAATTAGGAGTTTTTTTCATAGAGGATTATATAGTCAAGTATGTTTTAGTTTTTTCTCTCTCAATTCACTTTCTAGTAAGGGTGTATTTTTTTGTCACAAATTTAATCTAGGACATCCATCAAGTATCATGTGTTTATAGAAAAATCAGTTTCTATCATGAATTGGTTTTCTAAAGCATTCCATTTTTTTTAATTTTTCCTATAATTTTGACATTTATTTTATTTTTTGGGAGCACTGACTTTTTTATATGTGTACTATAGTAATCATTCTATTTCACATTCCTTCATTCATGGGATAAAGATGAGACAATAGTACTTTTTCCTCTCTAGGTGTGGTGGTTTATATTTTTTATGGGAAATGAAGTTCATAAAATAGTGTTCCTTCATTGGATGAGTATTCCATTAGTTTATTATTGGGTGTGTTGAGATTATTCATTATGAAATGGTCCCAATTTCTCAAATTGATAATGTTTTTCTCCTATATCATGGGTAGTGGTAAAAGAGGTCACCCAATATTTTATTTAAATTAAATAGAAATATTATATATGTTTGGAACTACTAGATTCTTATTTCAAGCTTATTTATTTCATCTTCATAATGTTATATTTCAATTCGAAAGATGTCAAATTTTATTTTAACGATATGTTTTTAAAAATATTAAAAGAATTAATTGGACTACATATATCATAAATACATCAAATTTTTCAATAGTAGGAACTTATAAATAATATTATTATTCCTTAAATATTTACATCATAGAGTCAGGATCAATGCAATTTAAAACATATAATAGGAACAATATTATACATTAAATAGAGTTAGATATAGTGTTTTATGCATTCAATGAATAGAGGAATTATCATTTCTGTAAGACATTCATGATGTATAATAATTATTGGATAGTAATGTATATATTCATATAGTGGTTGGTAAACATTATGAAGAAATGGTGGGTACTGTATATATCATCCATATGTTTTGAACATTCGTATACTCCATGAAATGGATATATTTCAAGTAAAGAATTCTATAATAAGACTCCAAATCATCTTATTATATTATCTTATGATTTTTAGCTATATCTAGGAATGTAAGTGAATTTTCATTTCTTGTTAGTAAAAAAATAAATGGAATTGTTATTCTAAGATAGAATTAAATAATATTTAAAAAATTAAAAGAGTAATTGTTTTCTTATTAAGAGTGTAATGACATGAGAGCAATCAATAATGATCATTACGCCTAAAATGTCTAAATCATGGAATCAAATTTTACTCATTATTTTACAAAATGGGATATTATATTTTTGACGTTTTGATGAAAATAGCTATAAAAACAATTTATCATTAAATTTTTTTGAGTGAATAACAATTTTATAAAATGAACCATGATATTCTGAGATTTTTATGGTAGTCAGGCAAAAAGAATGTAAATTCTATGTATATTTATAGATATGTACTCTTTTTTCATGTGAATAAAAATCATGAAATATGGGATAATTTATTATTATTATATATATATATATATTATAGATTCAATAATAGGATGATGGTGAATCACAAAATCAATTCCTTTTTCATCTACCAAAATTACATCCTTATTCACTAGATTAGATTATTTACATTGTTACTGTTTATCATTATATATATATATATATTATTAAATTTTAATAATGACATTACATTAATTAAGTAAACACACATTCCAATCACAATTAATGTAAAATTAGAATATGTTTATTATATTAATAATATAATATGAATGGCCATAAATATTACATGATCTTGAAAACTGGGTATCAAATGATCCACAAATAATTGTGGATAAAAATTGTAGGTTTTATCATTGAATTATTTTTTATATAGAAACATCTCATGAAGGTGTAACATTCTACCAATCAATAAAAATGAATATTTTTTAAAGATACCTCAATATGAATATTTTATAACACAAAATCCATTATTTTTTATTAATAGAGATCTAGATCATCTCAATTTTTTATATAATGAATTTTAAATTAAAAATTGTATGAAATGAATCATAGATAACCAATAATATAAACCACTTCACTAATATATCATTATGAAATAAATAACATCTGAAATTTTATTGATAATAATAGTATTATAACATCACATGTAACATCGTAGGAGATTTCACTATATAGTTACCATACAAGTTCTACAATAAGCAAATGTGGTGGCTCTCAATATTTTAATTACAAATGAAAAACATCAAATGTGTAAGGGGTAATAGGGGAAAAATATACCATCTAATTAAATTAAATAATTATAACATCAAAACATTGAAATAATCATTAAAAATGAAAAAATGACATAATATGTAAATGAGAAACATTGAGAAAAGATTATTTTATTTTCTTTTATAAAAGATCAATATGATCACCTATGGGATGATCACATAAGTAAGTCCATGATGTGAAAAAAATAAATTACCATATTCACAAAGATGAACCATCAAACCCATCTGGAAAACAACATTACTTATCTTGTGTATAATCTACACTCTCATATCCTACAGGATTTAGATGATGAGACATTACCCTTACTTATACCATACATGATAAAACTATGCAAAAATCCTCGATATAATATAAAGGGAATGATTATAAACTCATTATAACACCACAAATGATGTCCTAAGATAATATCTAAACACTCAAAAATGTTAACAAAAGAAAAATAATCATATATCAACACATCCCACAACCTTCTCCACTGATTCTCAACCAGAATGATGTAAGATATTATGAGCTTCATCTTTTGCATATATGAACAATACAAGAATACATTTTGATGATAAACAAACCCATGATCCTCCTACTAAATTTGTGTCCCACAGTATCACACAATAGTAATCAATATAAAACCATCAAAAATTCAGCCACAATTTTCCTATAGAAAGTGAACAATTGATAGATCTGTTTCCATTGGCATACAAAACATTTAGTAACCTTCATTTTAGTAACCTAATAAAGGATAACATATCTAATGATAATAATTATCTCATAAGATGATATTCAATCCCATACATGGATAACTATAACAAATACCTTAAAAATATCAGTGGTCAAAACCATCTCCCTAATCCACTAAATCAATAGAGTATACCACCAAGAATTTGGGTTCAAAACCACCACATGGGACCTATATTATATAGACATGTCCCAAATAACCTCATCCTTATTTTAAATGATTCTTGTGATCCCTTTAAAAATACTTTTGTATCCCCTTATCCATATCTTAAAAATATTATATAAAATATTCATTTCATAGGTTATCCATCACCAATACCAATATAAATGGTCAATATCATCTTAATCACACATGTAGTCCATAAACAACACCCCATCCTAAGAGTATCATTGTACAACATGTGCTATTATTCCTATAAAATCCTAAAATCGAATAAATAATCACAAAAATGTTAAACTTGTCATTTTCTACGTTATATTACCATTAGATAAGTATTATAAATAATGGAAAACAAAATAGGTTTTCTTCCATGTTATAGATACAAAACCCTAAGCTATTATTTCATCACATGACACATTCACATGTATGACATGGGAAAATTCATGATAACACTAAAGTGATGATATAATAACACCACTGAATAAAAAAAATATTTATGGAGTGTATTTATTGAAAATAAACATAATAATCTAGAAACATCAATGATTAAGGGATTAAATAATAGAAATACTAAATACTAAAAGAAAAAATTCACATAAATACACTAGGTAAACTTTCTATTCCCATGGCTATACCAAAAATATATAGATTGATGAATCATTAAATATTAATGAAGAGCCCTAAAAAAATAATGATTGATTGAGTTGAAATACATATAGAAAAGTCACATAATTATTTATGCAATATTGTTAATTCCCCCATTATTCATATTTTCGATGTAATTAATTTTTTTTTTGGTTTACAACATTGAAAACACATCTAACTCATCTTTTGATAATCATAGGGATTATTTTTTATGGTCCTTAACTTATGTATCACCCTTGATAAACCTTATATATATTTTCTATGTTAGATTGTTTATATGTTCTATTTTAATCTTTAATGGACCATACATAACAAATGACTCTTCCATTTTTCCATAAAAATAATCCTTTAGAAAAAATCCTCCATTATTTTTAATCTATTCATATTTTATTTTTAATTATTCTATATGACCTTCCTATATTATCCATCATAAAAAATCACTATGTCGTATTTCTAATATGCGAAATAAAATTTATATATTATGGGGATCACCAAACTCTTAGATGAATTAACATAACATGATAAAAAGAAGTTAATAATGAATTTTAATATTTTACTCTAATGTATTTCATGGTAGATCAACAATTTAGAAATATCATATCACCTCCTACACATCTCAAGTTACGATGCATCATTATCTAATAGATATAAATTTAGAGGATCATATTTTGATATATCGACCTCTAGTAAGATAATTTCCATTTATTCTGACTTTATAAGTTCCACTCTATCACAATAATCCTTAAAATATAGAGTGAATTTGGGATTTAAATATTTTAATTGATCTAATAATAAATGAGGAAAACTGTTGTTCCCTTATTTTATATGTTATTTCATTTGGAAAACATAAGATCTGACCCAGCATGAGTAATTTTAGAATATGACCAACCCCAATCAAACCCAACATCTAGAAATTAATTTTACCAAAATTATACTTGAATTTTATATATTTTTTAGAATAATCACAAATATTCTTATACCTAAATCATTGAAACAGATCCCCAGAATGATCTTTTGTCCAATAGAGAACATATATATACCACCTAGAATATAATATCTCATAAATAATATCCTTGAGCTTTGTATTTTTATCGAGACTAATCCAATGACCTTTAATGATGCCCCCAATACCTCTATAATGTCAAAATGTACTTTTTCTATTCAATATCCATCTAAAATTACTACTCCCATACACATAGGACTCTAAAAAATCCTTATCCTAAATTAGATCATAACATTTCCCTAATCATATATATTCTAATAGAATCATTCCCAAACCTAGGTGTTTCAATCACTATATTATGAAAACATTGTGACAATGACACACAAATAGATATCTTCCAAAATCATCATATTAATAAAATTATAAAATATCCCATTTATGTGTACTACCCTCAACTAAAATATATTATACATTCAAATTCCATGAAAACAAAAAAAAATTAATGAATATTTTAAATATGTTGATTATCATTAATTCTACACACTAGTTATCCCAACATATCTTGTCATATCCAATTCTCATTTACTAATATCATACATATTCCCATTTCCATTCTCCATCATACCTAATGAACAAATCCAACTCATGCTTATTTATCCAACACATATCATGCATCACGTCTGATTCTCATACCAAAACTAGTTATTAGTCATTCCATTTATCATAAATACCAAAAACATACCATTATTTATTATATAATACCCCAATAATCAATGTCAACCTCTAACAAATGATAGATCCTTGGCTCTATTTAAATGTGTGATCTTGATCATATGTATCTATATTATATAATTATTTCTTAACACAGGTCTACCGCATGGGATCAAAAAAAAATATGGCACTTCAATGACTAATAATCATTCTATTATATTCCCTGACCTTGACCTGCAATTCTATCCTATCAATCGACTCATAATAATACATCAGACCCCTAATTATTAACTGTTACACACCCCCCAGATTGATATAATGTCATCCAATATAACATCCCATGATGTCCCTTTTAGATGTATACTTAAATTTACAATGGCTTTTAATCGCATTGGAATCCAACAAGCGTACTGTCTGAACAAATGAAATACATCCATTGTGTCTTACACAGTATCTTCATTATTAGACCATTTCTATATCATCCAATCTAGGTCCCCTCATGTCACCACTTCTAGATATATATGTCTCCACTACTCCCCTCTCCCATTAACAGTATGTGTTTTTGTATACTCCCATATTCTGGGTTCCTCTCTACTCTGAATTCCATGTCAACAACCTCAATTTCCATCCATAATATTGCATCATTTATACATTCCCACATAATTATATCTCACTATATTTTTATGGATTCTATGAGAATATATGTTTCTAAACTAATCCTCCACCTTTTTTGTGTGTCAATATGATAAAAATAATATTTACTCAGTTAATGAATTACATTAGTACCTACGGTCCATAAAATATTTGGAATAATGGAGCATGGTGTGAACAAAATATCATCTCCAGTGACATAAAACTATCAAAGGGCATGGAAAAAAAATTTCTTTTCGAAATGTAGCACAGTGGATAATCATTGTTTTCTCACATGGGGAGAGTTTCAGTTAGTTTAATCACTTATTCTAGTTCACCTATTATAAATAATTATTTTCATTTTTAAAATAAAATAAAAATGGTGCATTTAGTGATTTGAGAAAATAATGTGCAATTAAATTAAAGAAATGAAAACATCAAATATAAATACATATGCAGATGTAGACAGAATGAAATTATAAATGAATGTTATTATTCCTATGGTTAGATTTCATGCGTTCATTCATCATTTCATTTGTTGAATAAATAATCATTGATAATTCATTTATTGAAAAATAATTAATGTATTTAATTAACTTTATTAATTTGATGTTTTGTTTTATAATTCATTACTCACACCAAACCAATCCTGCTCCAATAGTCAAATTGGTTCACACCTCAACTGAGAATGTTGTTCTTACTGGACCTAGATCCATCATATGCCATTTCAACCCATTTAAGAACCCAAACACCACTGTTAGAATGGTTCTCATAAGAGAGAGGATGGAAAATTAATTAATCATGGAAAAAAATATTTGGAAATAGTTTCATGGTGTACAACCACCACATGCATGCAATACCCCAATATCCACAAAAAATATATATATAACATTTTGTATTGAAACACAATAATGAAGAACACCATGAAAACCTCCACTAGGTCAAATCCCATAGTTAGTTGCTTTTAATGAATATGTGCATAGATTTCACAATGGAAATATGGAAGATAGAGAATATGATTTAGATTGGAAGAGAAAAAGAGTAAAAGAAGAAAGGGGAACACTTTAACATTAAAATTATTAATGCATTAAATGAGAAAATAAAACGAAAAATGAAAATGAAAATAAATAAACACAAATTCATAAGTGTCCCTGGGACTCCTCTCATTGGTGCCCTGGATGGTTTGGGGATGGAATGGAATGTTTTGATAAGTAGGAGCTACTCTCCATTGATATCTACATTTCATTCCTCGAAACGATGACATGTTTAAAACCCACTAATTGGACGATTCATGGGTGGACCGCTTCATGAATGTTGTTTATAAATGTGTTGGCCCATCACCCTCCAGATGGCATCTAATTTCTCTACCAGATGTATGAGTTGTATTTTTTTAATTAAATGATTGTTTTTTGGATGAGGATTACATGATACTTCTAAAAAAATATGTCTTCTGATGGCCCCCTTAATTTATTAAAAATACAATGTAATTTAATTTAGAAATGTCCTTATGTATCCAAGATCTATTCTATTTGGAATAACCTAAATTGAATGTCTGTAGGCTGGGATTTACTTTTGTTATTTTGGTGGGGTATATGCTATCCTCCCAGAAATGACTTCTATTTCCTTGACTTTTATGTCCTATAGATGGTCGATTCTTCTAATTGTCCAAAAGTCAAAGATAAAGGAAATAAAATAAGAATTCTAACAAAAACAGATTCACTCAATTTATAATTTGTATTTTCCATTAAATGACAAAAATACCCTTGACATAAAAATCCATCAACAATCCGGAATTACGTATTTTCACCCTTCAGCTCATTTTCATTTTATAGTCCAAATATCCAATTATTTTAATAAAACATTTAAATACATTTTCTTTATCATTTGAATACAACAAAAATTTATTATTATTGGATTAAAAATATTCACATAATTTTTCTCTATCAAATACCCACATACATAAATCATGTTTTCCCTAATGTATAAAATATCAACCTAGAATTTATTGGACCCCAATATTACCAATATCCATATTCCAATGAAATAAAATGAAACAATTTTTATTGTCAAATGAAATCCTCATAAATCCACATAAAATATCAATTTAATTTCCTTATTTTTTAAGAGAAAATTAATTCATATATTCAATTTTTCCCTATTGAAAATTTTTGTAACATCTTCATTCCTTCATCCATGATTCTCAATTAACTATTATTAAACATGCCATATCATGATTTAGCTAACATTTTACTTTTTACTCTCATATATCATGATAAATTCTTTGTAGATTTGTGCACATATAATGAGAACACACGCCGTATACATAAAATTATAGAATAACTACATTATCTACTATTTGAATACAAAAGACACATAAAATTACAAGGAGTTTTAAATATAGGATTAAATAAAAATGGGGATTAAGGTTGGTTGGATTTGATGTTTTTAAAATTATGACTCAAGTATGATGTTTATTTCTTCAGTACAATTCTTGATATTATAATGTGTAATAAAATTATACCCTTAAAAGTAGTGAAATCCACTTCCTCTAAAAACTCAAATTAAGGTCATGATCATTGTAAATCATAATGAATGATTAATGCACCATCATTTTATTAAAATGATTTGAATAATTTTTTCTTTTTTTATATGTTTTCATTAGATTAATACTCACATAAATCACCTAACCACATTCGATAAGAGGACCGTCGATCTCGAAAATTATGATGTTAGGATTTCTAAATCACAAGCCATTATTATATATTTTTGGGTTTTTTGTCATTATTATTATTATTTTTAATCCAAGAGGGAAAACAGTGAATTATAATGAATATTTCCACAACCATTTACAATTCCCATGATATCACCCCAAAACATTTTCCTTACAATGTATTGTATACCTTCCCCTATGATTCCCTTCACCCCCACACTTCATTTTTAAAATATCCCAACAATACAAAGAGTAGGATAGTAGTGGATAAAAATTTATTGAAACGAGGATCATCCCTAAAGGAGCATAGTGGCTGATACATGTCTATCTTAGGGAATGGGAAAAGAAAATATAGTTTACTAATGTTGAACAACGGTTTACCATAGCCATCTCACTTGAGGATCATCGTAGTCGGTTCGAGAGATGATTAGAGTTCACCTATTCTAATGATTTATGTTTGTTTATATTATTTCCTAAAAAATATTTTTTCAGATTTGTATAAATGTGAAACTAAAATAATGAAATGAGATCATTAAATCGAAAAAAAGATGTATATCCAGAGAGAATGAAACTAAATATTGAAGAAATTGGTCCTAGGGTTGTTAACAAAGGTTCATTCATTATTTATTTACTGTTTAAATTAAATTTGATTATATATTTTGTGAAACCACATTAATAAATTACATTCATTTGATTTATAGATTGTTTCTTTTTGTGTGCCTTCAGAACACCAAACTACACCTCCTCCAATAGACAAATAAGAGAGCACCTCGACCTAGAATGATTTGGATTAAAGACCTAGATCCACCATATGTCATTTTATCTCATATAGAATCACCAACTCCATCATATAAATGGTTTTTCTAAGATAAGGTATTAAAAATGATGAATAAAGAAAAATAAATGGATTTGTAAATAGTTTTGTGGGGGATGAATGCCGCACCTGTGCAATATTACCACATCAACCATAAATATAATAAAATTAGTTTGAATTAAAATTAAATAATGAAGATCACTGTGAAAACCACTCCCAGTTCCATGCCTCGATATAGTTATATTCCATGGTGAAATGCATAGATATCATGATGGAAATATGTAAGAGAGATAATATGATTTATTTTGGAATAGAAAAGTAGATGAAAAAGAAATTATGAAAACTATAATATAATAAATGATAACATTTTATATGAGAAAATTAAACTATAAAAAAATTAAAAAATAGAATTAAAAATTACTAAACGTTCATGGGCCTCCTAATTTGGCTAACATATATATAAATTATGATTTTTTAATTAACTGTTTCTTTTTCTGGATGATTGTTCTAGGAAGCGTGCTTAAATAATATGTCATCTAATAGTCACCTTAATGGTTTAAAAACTACATGAATTTAAATTTAGAAATGTGCCTACGTATACATGTTCTATTCATATTCGAATCACCTCAATTGAAGGTGTATATGCAGAAATAGACTTTCATTACATTGATGGGGTCCACGTTAGCTGCCTGAAAAAGTATTCAACATCATTTATTTTAATGCCTCTAGATGATCAATTATACCGCTATTCTAGGAAATAAATATGAAGGAAAAAATATAAGTATTCTAATAAAAACAATACATCAATTTGGACTAATATTTTTAATTAAATTAATATAATACCCATGATGTAAAAAATATGTCATAAATATAGTATTAATCACAATCACAATTTTTATCACTTTCATTCTATAATACAAATTTACCATTATTTAAATAAAAAGTTTAAAAACATGGGTTTCATTATTTAAAAACAAAAATAATTAATTACTATTGGAATAAAATTATGCACATAAATATACATTTTCAAATACCCCCACACATAAACTGTGCATTCACATAAGCATAAAATATCATCATGGAATTATGAGGATATCCATGTTAACAATATTCAAATTACAAAGTCATTAAATAAAAAAATAAATTTCAATTAAAATTCTCTAAAACTCACATAAAATATCAATTTAATTTCCCTATTTTTAAATAATCAATTAAATCATATATTTTATGTTTCCCCATTAAAAAATGATGGAAATTATTCTTTCATTCATTCATGATTCTCAATTCATGATTGATAAACATGACACATCATGATTTATCTCACCTTTGAATTTTTTCTCTCATCTGTCATGATACGATTTAGGTATAGTTAATCTCATATCATGAGAACATGAACCATGTCCATATGCTGGTAAATGACCTAAATTATCTGCATTTTAAAGAAAAAAGACACATAAAAATGAGGTCTTTTTGCTAAAGGATCAAATAACCTTAGGGACTAAGGATAATAGGATTTTCTGTTTTATAAATTTCGGATCAAGGAGGAGGTTTATCATTTAATTACAATACATGATATCAAATAGTGTAATGAAATTTTCCCCAACAATGTTGCAACACCAACTTCCCCAAAAATTAAAAGTATGGTCATGATCAAAGAAACCCATAATGAATGTTTAATTCTCTATCTTGATTTTTTTAAACATTTGTATATAAATTTTAGTTTTTTAAATTTTATGATTAGATCAATCCTCACATCTGTCACATAAACTCATATGATAAGAGGACTGATGGTCTAGAAAATTTTCATTTTTTGTTTTCCCAAATCCCAACCCATTTTTCTATTTTTTTGAATTTTTTTGATCAATTTTTTATTATTTTTGTAATTTAGGAAGAGAAAATAGTGAAATACAAGGAATGATTTCAAATTCTTTTACAATTACAACAATATCTCTCTAATTTATTTTCCATACAATTTATAACATCACTTGTACAATTAATCCCTTCACCGTCATACATCATTTTAAAAATATCATTCAAATACCAATTGTTGTGTACTGATAGATAAAAATAGATTGAAACATGGATCATCCCTATTAAATTCATTCGTGGTCTCTATAGGGTAAAAGAAGTATTTATGTATAGGTGGTATTTAAGTATAAGGGATTATCAAAATATGCCTCAATCATTTTAAATGTTTTTTATATAGTCATAGGTCTGAGAAGTTCCAATGAAAGTTTTAGTATGTAACATGTCCCAATAACACTCCAGAAATATAATCCAGAATAAATTGGAATTACATGGCCTATAAACCCTCACGATAATGAGAAATATGATATTAGAAATTAACAGAAGGAATTATTAGTAATAACTAATAAATTTACATGAAATTTAAGAAATTCAATTCATGAAAAATGGTTGGGAAATTTTATTTACATAACTCAACTAATTTAATTAAACCATTAGTCATTATTTCAATATCCATGCATCACGTTAAACATTCAATTATCCATTTTACTTATTCAGTATTATTAACATTGAAATCAAAAACATGGAATCAATTGAATCTTAAGAAAATCATGTCTCCTATACACGTCATAAAGATAATAATTAAACTGTGGGCATGAAATATTATCCTTAATCATAAAATCACGATTTAGAAAAAAAAGGAGATTAAAAGATAAAAATTAAATGTGAACATTTTTTTGATATAAAGAATCAGTACTCTTCCTCCAATTATTTTGGATTACATCTTCCATAATGATCCTAAATTATAAAATTCTCAATTAATAAAAATGATCATTTAATTTATGCTAAAAATGATAGGGGAGTGGGTTGCTATATTGACTAATTTATAAGATGGAATTTTAAACATAAATTCATAAGATCGAAAATAAATGAAATAGAAAGAAAGTAAAAGATAAATCATGGCATGATCCACCCTATGGGACCTAAAATTTAATTGGCTCTAGTGGAAAGTAAAAGATGTTATTCAATGGCTGATTGTGGATGAAACATCATTGACATGACCCACCACATGTGGCTTTTCATAGCTTCTGATTCACCATTCTGGGTGAGAAATGATCCATGGATAGAGTATACCAAATCCCCCCCTTCACATTGAGGTATATATAGTATGGTGGGTGTAGGGTGATATATGGACCATCATCCTCATTGGTTGTTACTTGTGAATCATTATAATCATTCAGTTCTATATTTATGTAGGCTTCATCCTCTTATCTAATTTCCCCATGCTCAACTACATGGAACTCTAGATTGAGCTCCTCCAATTCAAGTTCAATAATGTCTAGGAGCTCCACTTGTTCCTCAACAAGTGAATTTACTGTTTCATCATCCTTCACAATGGTGTAATATGTGTTAGCCAACTCTTTTAAATAAAAACAAGAGAGAGTAATGTACAATTGAGAATTAATATACTCAACAATGATCAAGTCAAAAAAGGTTCAAATCCCTGAGTTCGTTCAATATCAATATCATCTTTAGTGTTATGTTCCTAATGGATTAATCTCTTTGAGGGTAGAGGCTGGTAGTCAGGCTCCTCTATTTTTTACTTCAAATTCTACCACATTGGTGGTTTCTTTTTTAGTGAATATGGTTCTTATTCTTTTTAGTGTTTGTGGAAATCAAGAAATTCCTCACATTCATTCGAAAATTAAACAAATAACATGTGTTCTCCTACATCTGGATCATAGGAAAGTCATACACATTTTCATCAATCTCAAGTAGAATTCATTGAGTGAAGATGAATGTGTCTTTACGTACCTCAAAATTTACCTCCTATGGTTCATCATTGATGAGTGGTGATACTTCAACCACCACTACTTCATCTTCTTTTTCTAGTTTAAGGTTGGGTTTCTCCATCATTTCACGAACATAGTGAAATTCAATTTCCATTTTCCTCCAAAAATAATAATGATTATTTCTCATCCTTTCAACCCAGTCATTTAGATCATGATAATCAACTTTTAGTTCTTGATATTATACTTGTGAGTCATCATCAAATGAATAAAAATTTTAATTTGAATACATCCGGAAATAAAATAGTTGTTTTATATTTTATTTATAACTAAAAAAATAAAAAAAATTAAAAAATTTAGATTTTTGATCAAGTGACAAATAAATAACTACATTTCTCATCTAAAATGGTGCTAGTTTTGATGCACACATTTCATAGGATGCGCTAAAATAAATTAATTTTCTTAATGGAGCACAATAGCTTACTAGGACTGACTAACATGATGAGAATTGCAGTCTATTAATTAATTTATTCTATATCACCTATTCTAATTATTTCTGTTTGATTTCATAATTTACTGAAAATAATGGTTTTAGTTGTTTTTATAAATAATGTGAAATTCAAATATTGATATGATAACATTAAATATAAATGAATATGGAGATGTAGAAAGAATGAAATTATGACTGAACGGTCTTTGTCCTACGGTTAGATACAATATCTGCATTCATCATTTTATTTGTTATTTTAATTATATTAGATAATTAATTTAGTGAAACTTCATTATGGAATTGCATTACATTTATTTATTGACTGTGTGATTTTAGAATTTGTCTGGAACACCAAACCACACCTCCTCTAGTAGTCCAATAGAAAAACACCTCAACTAAGAATGATGTTCCCACCTGAACAGGCTTCATAGTATGTTGTTTCATCCTTTATGGAGACCAAAAATCCATAATATGATGTTTTTTCCTAAGATATAGGATGTAAAATTAATTAATCAATGAGAATAAATTGATTTGGAAATAGTGTTGTGCTGGATTACCGATGCACACGTGATGTCACGACCAATCCTCAGGGCCTGTGCCGTGACTACCCCAAGCCCGCCTTCCATAGGCTAGGGGCTGGCGACTAGCACCAAGGTGTAAATTCTGATAAAAAGGGAAGGCATTGCCTTTGTAATGTAAACAAACACCACAGAGAAATTAAGAAGAAGTAAACACTAAGTAAAACTGGATACAACATTAAGTGCGGAAAAGTAAGTGGGCCAGTATTCAAACCCAAAATGAAAGTAAATTACAACTGGAAAGGAAAAATAGCAACAGAAAGTAAAGCCGCATCGTGGAGCCATCCACTGGAAGTCCAACTTGAAAGGTGGGTTCAGATAGTCTCCACAGCTCCACGGGTCCATCTGTCTGCTCCATGTATGTCCCGCCCAATGGTCCACCTCCAGGTACTGACATGCTCTACAAGCCTCAACCACGATCAGTTATGTCCATCGTCTGCATCCAACAAAACGTAGTGCAGGCATAGCCCATGCAGGGGTGAGTATAAGCTACTCAGTAGGGACCCTGAGGCCCCTGAAGGTCTCCAAGAATCCACAAAGGATAATTCACAAAGGAAAGATACAATCACGAAATAACATCGGACACTACTTTGGTATATGCCCATACAAATACCGAAGTCATCAATTCTAGTTCGGCTCCAACATTCAAGACCATGTTCGATCACATCCACACATGATAGCACAACACAATCCACAAAGGAGAGCAAGTCAAGATTCAGCTCACACAGGTATACTTCTTCGTAAGACGATAGAGATGATCAGATATTGCCACTGATTGATCTAAGTCATTGGACCCACAAAGGATCAATAGTTACTAACCCCCGAAATGACCCACAAAGGATCTATAGGTACTAACCCCCACAATGACTCACAAAGGATCGATAGGTACTAACCCCCGCAATGACCCACAAAGGATTAATAGGTACTAACCCCCGCAATGACCCACACTGGATCTGACCCACATTGGATCGGTAGGCGCTGGCCCACACAAGACCGCTGAGCGCTGACACACACAGGATCTGAACCACATAGGATCAGTAGCACAGATCCACGTAGGATCGCTGAGTGATGTAGTTGTCACCGTCGAATCCATGGAGGATTTATGTACAGTCTTCATCATCGTCGCAGTCGCAGCCAACTCTAGGATTTCCTCACACAGTAAGCTTGTTTGGGAGGATCCTCTCCATGAGCCGAGGGGATGACACATAAACTGACACGTATTCCGGAGTTGATGTATCCAAAATATCTGTATCGTCAACAGGAACTCAACGTGACAGACGGCGCGTCAATCGGACGCCCGGTCTGAGAGTTATTGGTTTTTTCGTCATAGGGGCCCGGTTGGTTTTAAAGTCAAAACCAACACAATCGTGCTCCAACTGCATCCAAACCTCGAGCGGAGTAAGACAAAAGGCCCATCTCAATAATAGGAATCCGTCAAAGTCGATGGAACGTCAATTAGATGTCCGGAGCTCATGTTATAATCGTTTTCGCTCTGAGGGCCCGGTTGGTTTCGTGCTCGAACCAACCCTGCCAAACTCAAAGTACTCTAAAACCTTCAGCGTAATATATCCAAACGACCGTGTCGATTCAAGGATCACATCTCCACTGACGATACGTCGATTAGAGGTCCGTAGCACATGTTATGGAAAAAAGACCAAAAGAGGTCCGGAAGTTGGGGTTTCGCGCTCGGACTGATCCGTCCTGAGACCCCCTGGGTCGGTCAGAACCAGGTCGACCCTACCCGGGTCCGGGTCCGGCCCGCGTGGGCGCGGCGCGGCCTGGCCCGGCCTGGGTGTAGCCCGGCCCGGCCTGGTAGTCCGGCCTGGTGGCTCGGCCCAGCGCGCTGGCGCTGGCCAGCTAGCTCGGCAGTTTCAACCGAGCGGATGGGGGTGGGGGGATGCCCCCCTATTTTGTAACTACGACCCCCATGTGGGGGGCCGTTGCTTGTCCGGCCAGTCGGGGGTCGTAACCCCAGGCTCCTCCTCTGACCGGTCGGATAGCTTCGGCCGACCGGGTGCTGCTGCCACGGGACCGGCATGGGTCGGTCCCCCTACTTCTACGCCGGTGGCAAATTCGGCTGCGGCTCCCTCCTCCTCCACGGCCTAAGGACGCGGAGCGACGGCGCAGTGCCCCTCCACCACGGCCCACCTCCGCCGCAGTGTTTCTGGGGTTCTTTAGCGCGGCACGACGGGGCCGCGACCTTCTTCGACTTCAACGAGGCGGCGGGACGGCGCCGCGCACCCTTGTCGTATGTTTCCGCGTGGTGTCGTTTCACCATGCCGCTTCCTTCTAATCTCAACCACACAACATACAAGGGTGGAGGGTCGGCCGTGTTTGTGTGGTCCGGCCCCCTCTGGTTAATCGATAGCATGCTGTCTAAATGAAAAGAGGAATGACGAAGGAATAATCCTTGATTAACAACAACAATAAAATCCTCTACCTCTTCGAATTTTTTGTGCGAGGGTTCGTCATGGAATTTATCGTCTCGGAAGAAGGCATCGCGAAAGGAGAGGGTCGTTGGTGTCACGGTACACGGTGTCGCGTAGTCGATCTTCGAGGATTCGGCATTCTTCATCGGAGATCGGTGCGGTCTTCACGTTCTTCGATTTCTTGAACGATGAAGATGAAGATCTTATAGCCTCCCCTTTTTCTCCCAATCCCCTCTAAATACAACAAGTCCAACCAAAAATACAATAAGTGCTTCACTTATTTTATTATCGTGACTTAAGTTTTACAATTCAAAAATTGAATTTAATCCACTTAATTAAAAGTTTTCATTAAAAAATGTTTAAGGGGGTTTGGGAAAATGAAGGGGTGGGGTACGTGTGGGCCCCACCGCCCTCATAACCCCTCTTGGGTGGTTACCCAACATCCACCCAATGGTTAACCACTTAGTAAAAATAAAAATTGTAGCTCAATTTTTATTTATAACATCCACAATTTTTAACAAATCCTCCCATGTAAACACAACTCCAGAAAAGGTGTTCCTAAGAAATTACCAGTGCTGCGAATTCATCGGTGCCCTCAGAATTCGATTCTGAGAATCGGTTCAAGAGTTAGGAAAATATGCTCATTTGTTCACGGAACGTACCTGAGCTAAATGTCGGATAAAAATTCCGGGCACACCGGGCCTCAGAATCAGGTGCCGTCAGAAACTACGTTTTTGTAAAATTTCAAAGAAAATTAAGAAAAAATTTCCCTTGAATTTTACGGGTCTTTACATTACTCCCTCCTCAGGGCTTTACGTCCCAGTAAAGATAAATCATAATCTAGGGGAACAAATGTGGGTACTGAGAATGCATTTGAGCCTCCCACTCCCAAGTTTTCTCATGGAGGTTCTCGTTCTTCCATCTGATGCGCACTAGAGAATTTGACCATCCACGTAGGACCCGCTCCTGTCGATCCTCGATCTCCACCGGGACCTCCGCAAAAGTCTCCCCATTGTCTACGTCCAGGTCGCCATGGTCAATGATATGTGTCGGGTCGTGCACGTATCTCCTCAGCTGAGATACGTGGAAGACGACGTGCACCCGGTGCAACTGAGGTGGTAGAGCCAGGTGATAAGCCACCTCGCCAATCCTGCTGAGGACCTGGAGCTCTGCCTTCACCTGCTGGCAGGTGAGGCATCGAGAAACGAACTCTGCCACAACCTTCTTCATGCCCGGCCACCAGTGCTTTTATCTGAGATCCTGGTACCTCTTCACCACTTCAGGATGTACCACAAAAGGGGAAGTGTGAATCTCTATCAACACCTCCTCCCGTAAAGACACGGGTACCAAGGTACGTCCTCTGAAAAGGATGGCGTTCCCTCCTCCTAAAGAGAAACCATCAGGTGCATATCCTGAGGATTTCAGTGCACACTGTGTCTCACATTATCCGTCCCCACGCTATGCCTCTCTGACCTGCTACAGTAGTGGAGGAGTGACTGTGAGTGACTGAACAAAGACTACTCCATCGCTATCTACGAAGGATATCTAGAAATCGGCTAGCTGCTACGTTGCCTCCCCAATTAGTTGAATGCCCTTCCTCCTACTGAGAGCATCATCTACTATGTTCCCTTTTCTAGGAGTATAGGCTATCTCAAAGTCATAGTCCTGGAGGAACTCGAGCCATCGCCGCTATCTCAGGTTCAGGTCCTTCTGCGAGAAGATGTATCTGAGACTCTAGTGGTTAGAATAGACTGTAAAGCCCCCTCCCATCAGATAGTGTCGCCACATCTTCTAAGCGAAGACCAGTGCTGCTAACTCCAGGTCATGCGTACCATAGTTTTTCACATGCTTCTTCAACTGACGTGATCCATAGGCGATCACGGCACGCTCCTGCATCAGGACACATCCGAGTCTGGTCCCTGATGCATCTTAGTAGACTACGTACCCAACTCTCTCCTCTGGTAGCCTTAAGATAGGTGTGTTGGTCAATCTCTATCTCAGCTCTTGGGAGCTCTACTGACATCTATCTGACCACAAAAATGTTTTCCCTTCTTCATAAAAGCTGTGAGTGGTGCCACAACTCTGGAGAATTCTGGCACAAATCTCCAGTATTACCCAGCTAGACCCAAGAAACTATGTACCTCTGTCACGCTCTTGGGTGGCTCCCAAGCTAGCACTACCTCAATCTTCGCAGGATCCACCACAACTCCCACCTCAGAGATGAAGTTTCCATGAAGTGGACCTCACGTATCCATAACTGACTCTTTGAGATATTTCCATAATGTCGGTTCTCTCAGAGTTTGTCTAGTACAACCCACATGTGGTAGTCGTTCTCCTCCTCTGCCATCGAGTATATCAAAATGTCGTCGATGAAGAACACGACAAATTGATAGAGGTAAGGTTGAAAGATCATGTTCATGAGGCCCATGAACACTGCTAGAGCATTTGTTACGCCGAATGGCATAACCAAGAACTCATAGTGGCCATGCCGACATCTGAAGGCCGTCTTCTGCACGTCCTCATCTCGAACTCTAAGCTGATGATAGCCTGACCTGATGTCTATGTTCGAGAAACACCATTCTCCCTTGAGCTGATCTAAGTGGTCATCAATCCTCGGTAGAAGATACTTATTCCTCACTGTCACCTACTTCAGGCGATGATAGTCGACACAATGTTGCAATCTCTTGTCCGCCTTCTTGGTGAACAATATCGGGGAAGCCTAGGGTGAAACACTGGGTCAGATAAATTCCTTGCCCTCCAAGTCCTCCAGCTTTACCCATAGATCTCGAAGCTCGGCGGGTGCCATTTGATATGATGGGGTGTATATCGGGGCTATCTCGGGGTACAGGTCAATATAAAAGTCTACCTCTTTGCGAGGAGGTAGTCCTGGAACGTCGTCGGGAAAAACGTCTGTGTACTGATCCACCACTGCAGGTAAGCTCAGACTTCTAACATCAACTCCTCCTAGGATGAGGCTAGCCAACTGATGAGTGATGGGATGTCCTCTCCTCTGCGTGAGTCCATCCTATGCTACAATGGCTTTCCTCTCGCCGGTGAAGGTGAACCAGCTCCTGTCGGTGCGTACAGATCGCACCTTGCGCCTAATACCGTCAATCTGAGCATGGACTGTAGATAACCAATCCATGCCGTAGATGAAGTCATAAGGCCTCGACGCCACTAAAATAAGATCCCATCCGAAGATCTCGCCTCCTAGAGTAAGCTCACACTGCCGGCACCCGTGCGTAATCCTCGAGTCTGCTCCCGTAGGAGTCTCTAGCCCTAAGGATCGAGCCAACGGCTCCGTCGGAATCTCCGAGCTCTGAACAAGGTCATCGACAATTAAAGAATAACTCGACCTTGTGTTTATAAGAACTCAAAAAAGGGTTGAATAGACACATATGGTACCTAGAATCATCTTGGGCGCGTCGTGGTTGTAGGCCTCCGCTGCCTGAAGCTGTGCATGTCTCTACCCGCAAGCTCCCTGTGGACCGCCACGGTCGACCCTCTACCTCTGCCAGGGCGGTCTCTCAACCGTCTGCTACTCCTCTGCACGACGGGTTGGGCAGTCACGAGTCATGTGGCCCTGCCTGCCGCATGCGTAGCACTGTCTGCGTCTCGACAGACTGGCTCTACATGGTGTGCCCCGCACCTCTGAACTAGTGTCCTGAGGTCGTCTGCCTGAGGGTCTGGTCTGCCTGGACCCATGTGGCATCCGTTGACTGCCAGCTACAGAAGACTCTGCAACATTCCGCCCTATGGTAGGTCTCACCACTAGTGTAGACTCAGCAAGAAATCTCTTGATGTGAAGGGATTGCTCCAGTACCCCTGCCTAAGTCAGAATGGTGAGGGAGATCATAGATTCCCTAATCTCATGCCTCAATCCCTGCTCGAAAGTCCAGGCCCAGAAGAATGGGTCTCGTACCATGTCTGTCGAGTAGCGCGAGAGATCGGTAAATCTCGCCGAGTACTGGGCGACCGTCAAGCTGCCCTGCTGCAGCTGTAGAAGTTCCTGGATCCGCACCGCATTGAGGGTGGCTAGGATGAACTCCGAGCGTAAGAGGCTCTCGAAATCCTTCTAGAAGATAGATGCCTCGTCGTGCACCTGGAGCATCATGCTCCACCATCTGCATGTTTCCTCGTGCCGGAGACTCACTGCAAGGATCACCATGAGGTCTCCTGGTGTCCCTACCAAACGGAAAACTCGTACAACTGCCTCCAGCCAATCCTAGGCTGCATGAGGGTCCGTCTCCCCGTAGAACCTAGGCGGTCGCTGGCGCTAAAACTCGTGCAGTGTACTAAGGCGACGTGCACCATCAGCGCCTGGCGCTGGTAGCATCGGTGGCTCCACGGGTAGAGGTATCGTCTGTACCTCTGCGGTAATAGGGCCCTACACCGAGGCCTCGTCGCTCGGTGGGCTGCAGTCATGCATGAAACTCGGAACCCTAGATGGATGTCTTTGGGGGGCCATCCTGAAAAGAAACAGGTGGGACACGGTTAATATGGTATACCAGGTGAGCTGACACAAGTAATCACAAAGAAAACACGAAACACATATGCAATCAATGTTTTTGTGCACTATGTCGGAAATCAGAAGTCAGGGTCCTGGTGTATGGATACGTCGGCCTCCGTATCAACACTGGACTCCCTAGACTGATAACCACACTCAATACTCTTAACACTATTGCTTCACATAGAAAAAGATCAGAGTCCTGTGTTCTGCGGTAGAACCGAACTCCTCTGATACCAATTTGTCACGACCCGTCCTCGGGGCCCATGCCGTGACTACCCCAAGCCCGCCATCCATAGGCTAGGGGCTGGCGACTAGCACCATTGCGTAAATTCCGATAAAAAGGGTAGGAATTTCCTTTGTATAGTAAACAAACACCACAGAGCAAGTCAGAAGAAGTAAACACTAAGTAAAATTGGATACAACAGTAAGTGTGTAAAAGTAAGTGGGCAAGTATACAAACCCAAACTGAAAGTAATGTACAACTGGAAAGGGAAAACATCAACTGAAAGTAAAGATACATCGTCGAGCCATCCACTGGAAGTCCCACCTGAAGGGTGGGTTCAGATAGTCTGCACAGCTCCACGGGTCCAGCCGTCCGCTCCGTGTACGTCCTGCCCAGTGGTCCACCTCCAGGTACAGACACGCTCCACAAGCCTCAACCACGATCCGCGATGTCCATCGTCTACATTCAACACAACGTAGTGTGGGAATAGCCATTGAAGGGGTGAGTATAATCTACTCAATAGGGACCCCGAGTCACCCGAAATACTCCCAGAATCCACAAAGGATAATCCACAAAGGAATGATACAATCACGAAATAACATCCAACACTACTTAGGTATATTCCCATACATATACCTAAGTCATCAATTCCAGTTCGACTGCAACATTCGAGCCCATGTTCGATCACGTCCACACAGTATAGAACAACACAATCCACAAAGGAAAACATGTCATGATTCAGCTCACATAGGTATACTTCTTCGTAATACGATAGAGATGATCAGATGTAGCCATTGATTCATCTAAGCCATCGGACCCACAAAGGATCGATAGGTACTAACCCCCGCAATGACCCATAAAGGATCGATAGGTACTAACCCCTCCAATGACCCACAAAGGATCGATAGGTACTAACCCCCGTAATGACCCACAAAGGATTGATAGGTTCTAACCCCCGCAATGACCCACACAGGATCTGACCCACACAGGATCGGTAGGCGCTGGCCCACACAGGACTGCTGAACGCTGACCCACACAGGATCTGACCCAAACAGGATAGGTAGCACTGGTCCACATAAGATCGTGATTGTTGTAGTCGTCGTCGTCGAATCCACGGAGGATTTCTGTACAGTCTTTCTCGTCGTCACAGTCGTAGCCAGCTCTAGGGTTTCCGCACACAGCAATCTCATTTGGGAGGGTCCACTCCATGATCCGAGGGTCTGATACATCAATTGATAGGTATTCCAGAGTTGATTTATCCCAAAGTTCCGTATCGTCAACCGGAACTCAACGTGACAGACGACGCGTCAATCAGATGCCCGGTCTAAGAGTTATTGGCTTTTTCGTATCAGGAGACCAGTTGGTTTTTAAGTCAAACCCAACCCGATCGTGCTCAAATGTGCTCAAACCTTTAGTGGAGTAAGCCAAATGGTCCGTCTCACTAAGAGGAATTCATCAAAGTCGACGGCACATCAATCGGACGTCTAGTGCTCAAGTTATAAGCATTTCCGCTCCGAGGGCCCGATTGGTTTGGTGCTCGAACCAACCCGGCCGAACCCAATGTACTCCAAAACCTTGAGCGTAATATATCAAAACGACAGTCTCGATCTTAGGATCGCATCGCCACTGACGGTGCGTCGATCGGAGGTCCGTAGTCCACGTTATGGGAAAAAGACAGAAAGTGGTCCGGAAGTGGGGGTTTCGGGCCAGGACCGATCCGGCCCGAGACCACCTGGGTCAGCCCGGCCCAGCGGGCACGGCCAGGCACGGCTGGCACGGCTCGGCCTGGCCGCGGCCCAGCCCGGCATGGGTGCAGCCCGGCCTGGCGGCCCGGCCTGGCGGTCTGTCCTAGCGGCTCGACCCGGCGTGCTAGTGCTGACAAGGTGGCTAGCCCGTTTTGGCCGAGCAGATGGGGGGGGGGGGGGGCTACCCCCCTATTTCGTAACCATGTCCCCCATGTGGGGGGCCTCTTCATTTCTGGCTAGACAGGGGTCGTAACCCTCAGCTCCTCCTCTGACCGTCCGGCCCACTCCGGCCGGCCGGCTGCTTCCGCCACAGGACCGGCATGGGCCGCTCCCCCTGCTCTGACACCAGCAGCCACTCCGGCCGCCACTCCATGCTCCACCGCGGCATAAGGTCATGACCTTGATCCGTCCGACGTGGCGCGACGGCACCGCGCCTCTCTGTCACGGCCCCTCTTTGTCTGTGGTGTTTTTGGGGTTCTTCAGCGCGACGCAACGGCACCGCGACCTTCTTCGACTTCAAATGTGCGGCGCGACGGCGTCGCGCACCCTTGTCGTATGTTTCCGCGCGGTGCTGTTGCACTGTGCCTCTTCCTTCGAATCGCAACCACACAACATACAAGGGTGGAGGGTCGACCATGTTTGTGTGGTCCGACCCCCTCCCGTTAATCGATAGCATGCGGTCCAAATGAAAAGAGGAACGACGACGGAAGAATTCACGATTAACAACAACAATAAAATCCCCTACCTCGTCAAATTCATTGAGAGAGGGTTCGTCGTAGAATTTATCATTGCGGAAGAAGGTGTCACGGAAGGAGAGGGTCGTTGGCGTCACGGTACACGACATCTCGTAGTCGATCTCTTAGGATTCTGCGTTCTTCATCGGAGAATGGTGCATTCTTCGCGTTTTTCGCATTCTTCGACGAAGAAGATGAAGATCTTCAAGCCTCCCCTTTTTCTCCCAATCCCCTCTCAACACAACAATTCCAACCAAAAATAAAATAAGTGCTTCACTTATTTTATTATCATGACTTAAGTTTTAAAAATCAAAAATTGAAAATAAACCACTTAATTATAAGTTGTCATTAAAAAGAGGTTAAGGGGGGATAGGGAAAATAAAGGGGTGGTGTTTGTGTGGGCCCCACCACCCTCATATCCTCTCTTGGGTGGTTAACCAACTTCCACACAATGTTTAACCACTTAGTAAAAAAAAAATTTGCTCTATTTTTATTTTTAACTTCCACAATTTTTACCAACTCCTATCGTGTAAACGCAACTCCGGAAAAGGTGTTCCTAAGTAATTACCGCTACTGCGAATTCATCGGTTCCCTCTGAATTGAATTCCGAGCACCGGTTCAAAAGTTAGGAAAAACCGCTCGTTTGTTCACTGAACGTATTCGAGCTAAACTTCGGCTAAAAATTCCGAGCACACCGAGCCTTGGAATCCGGTGCCGTCAGAAAGTGCGTTCTTGTAAAATCCCAAAGAAAATTAAGAAATAAATTCACGTGAATTTATGGGTATTTACATGTGAAATACCCCCATATCCACCACAAATATATTTAAATAATTTTTAATAGAAGCGTTGTAATGAAGAACATTGTGACAATCTACCATAGGACCATGTCTCGAATTAGACGATTTCCTGGGTGATGTACATATAGATCATTATGGGATGATGGATAATAGAGAATAAGATTGAGATTGGAAGAGAAAATGGGTGTATAAAGAATGTTGAACACTTTGATATAAAAAATAAATATTCCTTAAATGAAAAATAAAAATAAAATAAAGAAATAAAAATTCCTTATTATATCTGGGACTTCATTCCATGATGCCCCGAATGGTTTGGGTATGGAATTTATTGATTTTCGGTTTAGTAGTTCCTCTCCATAGTTAGGAGTATTTCTATACTCTGAATAATAACATGTATTTACAAATCATTTGTCCAACTCACACATGGACCCCTTCATTAAAAATGTTTATAAATGTTATGGACGTTAACCCTCTAAATATCTGGTCAGTTATCAACCAAATATATGAGTTATGACATTTTAATTAATTATTTCTTTTTCTAGACAAATGGTCCATGTAGCTTATTTCAAAAATAGGTCATCCAATGGCCTATTTAATGATTTCCAAACACCATGGAATTTAATATAGAAACAAACCTATGTATCCATGTTTTTTTAATGTTGGAGTCACCTCGATTAAAAGTTTGTAGGCCGAGATGGACTTACATGACATTAGTGGGGTCCACACTATCCACCTAGAATTTTATTCAACTTTATTGATTTTTAAAGGCCTCTAGATGATCGATTATGCCTCTAGTCCAGAAGACAATGTTGATGGAAATAAAATAGGGATCTATAAAATAAATAATCACGCAATTTCATAATTATATATTTCATGAAATGACTAAAATAAGCTTGAAGTATAAATCTGTCGATAATACAGAATTAATCACATTTCAAAATTTAGCTCATTTTCATTCTATAATCCAAATTTTTGATATTTTAATAAAAAATTTAATTACATGTGTTTTATCATTTAACAAATCCACATTCCATGGTTAATGGATTAAAATTATGCCCCAAAATTTACTCTTCTATCATGTATTCCATGGATGGATCAACTCACTGTTTTATATAATCAATGTTATATAATACAATCTCTACGATCTCCCTAGGAAACGCACCAAACAATGGCCTTAGAAGAACTAGTTAAACTCATCCCTAAAACCATTCTCTATATAGATTTAATAGTAAATATATTTCAAATAAGAAATCAATTACAGTATTTGCGACCCAGAATACTTTACACATCCCAAGTGCACCCATGTCCCATAATTTATGTCCATATCCCTACCTTCCCTTGTCAGGGTCATGTATCACAAGAGTAATTCATAAAAAAATAATCATACAAAAAAAACGAATCAAACACCTATAATGGATGATTATTACTCTACAACGAAGATATATGGAAAAAAATATAAATGTCTTTTTTGAAAGTTTTAATGTCCAAAATAATTTATATTCTGAAAGAATTATATAAATAAATATTAAAAAATTAATTTCATGTGATTATAATGTGATGTAAATGATGCATGATTACCACTTATTACTTCTCTAGGAAAAATCCTAAAATAGTGATCAATAATATCGTTTAAAATTTTATCAATATTTGACTACTCAATTTTTACTTTTAAACAAATCAAAAATATCAGTTTCCATGGTAACATGAACATATTCCCCCACATTTATAAGCTAGTTTCATAACATGATATGTGTTAGATAATCCATTTCTAAATGAATGATCTAAAACATCCATAATCATATATTTTACCAAAACCCAAATAAACAAGTCATCACATTAAAAAAAATTTGAAACTACTATTCTCAAATACATATATATTGTTTCCATACCCAAATCATTCTATTCTATTTGAACTCATGTGTAACAAGATATTAGGAATACTTCGCCACCCAAAAAAGGTTACTGACTAGTAGCAAGGGTTTATGGAGTGATGGGTGGGTTACTATACCCTCTACAATTGATATGTATACATAACATTACAAAATAGAAATAAATAACATATAAAATTAAAAAACACACAATATATATATATATATATATGCGATAAGAAAAACAAAAAAACATTTATTTCATAACTATCATAAATAAGATAAAATGATTTCATGTAGGCTTATCACATAACAATATGCATTAATTGATCAAAACAAATCCCAAGACTAGAACTGAGGGTCTACTAGACCAATATGAATTTTTTCAGATTTAATATTATCTTCACAGGCATATCCACATATAATTAGGTGAAAAGTATTTTACATTACATTTACTATAAGATGAAAATATGGCATGCATAATCAATGTTATGTGAATAGTGTGAGTATAAACTCTATAGGGAACCACCAATGAAAAATATTTTTAATATCCATATGAATATTAGTAGATGAAATTTGAAATAATCAAAATTTAATAGATTTCACAACCTACTCCTCTCATGCCTAAGTATACTATAAAGAGTTTTTACCTACATCTCTAACATCATAGTGGAATGATACATTCTTAATTATTCATACTATAAGTTCTCTATGTAATCCAAAGTATTTCAAATTACGTTGAATCACATACCATCTCACTACATACCAATATTCTGAGTAAACCACGACACACCAAAAAATATTTCAACATCTCAACTGTTATGGTCTACGGGAATCCACCCCATTTGGCATCATATATCATCAAATCAGGAACAACCCTCATATATCCTATCATCAACCAGTGTTATCTAGTTCTATCCATCATCCTTCATTGTAAATTATTGAATATTACCACTCTATACTAAAATTGAACACCATCACCAATATTCTAATCAATATATACCATTTAACAAAAAATAAGAGTTAAAAAACCATAGCATATGCCATTTCATGTGTATACATGAGGAAAATATCCAAATCCCCATGATGAGAACCAATCACCACCTTGATGAACACAACTCAATGGAACTCTTTCACCACTACAATATGGTTCAACACCATCCACACCACATTGGAAAGCCTCCATTAACACCAGAATAAAATGGTAACATAAATTTTATCATAGGGGTGAACCACATAAATCATCTCATCCCATGATACTCAATACACCACACCTATAACCATGCTCATCAAGACATGGGACCAAAAAAAATTAACCATACTTAGTCAAATTTCTCATATTCTTTATAAGACTACACTTATGTATCTCTTATGAATAATAAAACACATCAGTGGTTATGTACTCCCCCATGAATACATAATACTAACATCTTTTATTTATCAAAAAATATATGTCAAATTTTTAACATATGAAATAACATGGACCACCTACCTAGATTATGTAAGCCACCATTATTTTGAAAAACACAACATCATTTAAATTTTGTCATAAAAAATCCAACCATGTAGAAAAATACTAGAATGATTGGAAACCAAATATAAAAGATGGAAATGATTATTTTTAATATATATAAATTCACTATTTAATCTATCATTACTTGCGAATTCCCCCTCTAGTAAAAATATTATGTAATTGATAAAATTTTAATGGTGATCCCATAAAATATATGACTAATTGAATAAAAGGAAATTGCATCTAAAAAATAATGATATTATAGATGGTCCAACCATAATTGTCTTTTTATAATCTATTTCACAAATAACTTATTTATTTTAATTATTATTGAAATAATATGTAAATTGGACAAAATTACTTTTTAAAAATCAAAAGTACTATTACATAATAACATTACCCTTTCATATTTTCCCCCAATAACCATTATATATCTATATTTCTCAATATAATTTCACTGTTATGAATACCAATTATAGAAAATAATGGTCCAAAACACCATTATCTTTCTTAATTTAGTAAATTGTCCCTTAAAATAAATATTTTCATATTCTGTAACTTGTCTCACGGTTGTCATAATTTATTTTATATTACAGTTTTATATCATTAACTATAATAATTATCTAGGCTAAGGGACTTTACTTATCACAAAAATGACACCTATATAAAACAAGGACCACCTAGAACAAATAAATGTTAAAAATATAGGATAACAACTTAACACTATTCAATATTAAAAATTTATTATTATATATTATATAGTGTCTCAAGTATATAAATACATCAAATACCCTCTTTCTGATATTAGATTTATATGGATCTTTATTCAATAAATTAGTTTTATAATGTTCTATATCTGGTATAACTACATCCTATATGTCAACTCCTAGACTACTAATGTATATCATTACTACTCCACCATCATCATCTATACATCGTCAATAATTATCTAGATTCTATTCATTGAGTAGACCTCACACCCAATTGAAAAAATAATTTCCCGTTTGGAGAGGATTATAAACTCTATATTATATAATAATTATCCCCAAATTCCAAGATATAACATAGTTTATGACTCACTCAAGTCATATAGAATAACTAAAATATAAAAAAAGAGTTATTTTGATAATTATAAAAATTCCTATTTTAAACCCATGGTTTTCCATACATGAATTAATAGAATGTCAATCCCAAATATTCTTACCAAAACGTTTTTCATTAAATAAATAATATTAATTATTTCATTTATCCTAAAAAACCAATATCTACAAAAAATATCTAGACATGTTCCTAATAATATTCTACAAATTTTGACACAAACATATAGTTTGAATTAAAAAGGGTGATCCATGATCTAACTGAATTTCAATTCTTGAAAAACACCATACATTACCTCACCACACACACATAATTGTTCATTAATATATTTAGAGTATACTAATTATTTATGTTCAAATATTTCAAAATGAATTTATTATTTTTTAATGATCCACGATACATTTTAATTTTTTAGGATTTTATCCCCTTTTAGTCTCTATCCCTTCAAATATTAAAACGATATATACTTTCTCTATATTATAAAAATTATAATAAACAACCCAATTTTCTTATATTTTGAATTATGTTTTCAAAAAACCTTTAAAAAAGAAACAATTTTTCTCACATAATTCAGAGTCACCTGATTAATATTGACTGAAATAACACATTAAAATGTTTGAGGAACATTGAGGATTAATAAATAAATAATCTGTGTTGAAACCCCCTAGATAAACCACCAAAAAATTAAAACTAAAACATTAAATAATTGATTCTTTAATAAAAAGATTTATTAAATAAAAAATACATTATAATAAATTGTACTTTAAATGGCTCCTTAAATCCATTTCTTCATTTGATTCATTTATGAGTAGCAGTAAACAATGTAGAATAGACTATTGGATCAAAATGAAATCACTAGAATTATCTACCCACGACTGAAAACTTATCCAAACCCATAAAAGAAAATAAAAATCTACACGCACCTTCATTAAAAAATGTTAACATGTTCTAAATAAAATACAAACATTCTTACTAATTTGAATCACCTTATTTATATTTTACCAGGCTTAAAATAACCCCATGTCCACATTCCATAAATGTGTTCATTTAATGATCATTCATCCAATTATATAATTCTATAAAATCAAACACTTTTGGAACAACACACCTAACCAATACATTGTTATAAGATACAAGTTATCACATCATAATGAACAAGATATAATATCAGTCATGATAAACTGGATACAAACATAATTATCACATTACATTAGAATACACAAATTACAACTGATTTTTTTTCAAGAATGACTTTTTCCATCTGGGAGAGCCTTGAATATTGGACATATTAATGTTCATATAACCATGGGGAAATGATGAAAAATAGGTTGACCTCAAATAAGAAATTAAAAATATTTAAATTAGAGGTAGTAATGAATAAATAAATATAATAATCACGGTAAAGTAAATAACTAATCATACATTCAATTTAAATAACTATATATGTATAAATTATTATAGAAAATAAAATAACTAATAACACATTAAATTAAAGTAATTGGAGTTGATGATTTTAATATGGTATGGTAAATATCTGAAAAGAAAAAAAATTGAACAACAAACTAAAAATGAAATACATCCATAGATAATATCATAGTTAAAATATCCTAGATTAAAATAACTAAATACTGAATGAATGTAATTTTTTATTATTAGAATCCATGTTTATTAGGTACATGTTACCATTACCATCAATACCATTAACAATATTGTTTAAAATTAATAGGCATAAACCCATTTAACAAAGGATTCCTAACTAACGTTTCCCTGTAGAATATAGATGTATTGGAGAGATGTTTATATTCATCCCAAAACAAGTCATACTAGTAAAAATAATTCCATATAATTCTAAAAATTTATTATATTTATAAATAATGATCCTTATTTATTATTTTTATTGATTAAATGATATATATTTATGGAAATTTCACTAGTTAATCAAAAAAACATTAATGTAAATATCGTAAGTAAAATTAATAAATGGTTAAGGTAAAAAACATATCTAATATAAATAATTAGGATATTTAGTATAAATTTAATTTCAAATGGAACTTGAATAATTTTATAGAAATTTATTTCTTATAAGAATGAATCATGTAAGTGGTATAAATATATTACATGGTAATATTTTTCATGAACCATTCAGAGAATGAATATGGATTTTATTAATAAAAAATATACCCTATGTAGTAAGAATAAATGATTATTTACCTTGATGAATCACAATACAGAAAAAAATATTTAAAAAATTTATTGAATAGATTTACGTTTTTGTTTTGTAATACATATTAGAAATAAGTTTCTTTGAACATCATAAAAACTTTTGTGAAGTCAAAAGATGAAGAAAATTAATTTGATAAATAATTTTTATTATTTTTAAAACACTATTGGAAAACATTATAAAAAATGCCTTTGGAATAAAAAGTATTTTTAAAAATGTGGAAAATAAATTCATATTTAATTAAAAACTTTTTGAATTATTTTTTGGATCAAATAGTGAAAAAAGGATACTATCACTTGAAAATATCATAGATTAAAAAAGGAAAAAATTATTATTTTATTAAAAAATGATTATATATGTTCTATTAATGGAATTTTGGAATAAACGATCTCAGTAAGAATAAGATTGTGGATTGATCCCAAAAAATGATCATAACATTAAAATGTGATTTAATCAGTGAATTGATTATGTGTATGAACGTTAAATCATCATAAGACGTGTTTAAATGAATCAATATGTATTCCAAATTAATTGTACAAATAATCAAAAAATATTTATGACTTCAATGAAGTAATATAAACCAATGAAAAGAAATTATGAAATGAAATCTCATTACAACTTTGTTACATTAATCTCAAATATTCTATGGTGAAATAATTAGAATTGAAAAATAAATTACAATTAATAATTTTTTTTACTATATTAAATTTAATGTGGTAGTATAAACACCATATAAATTTAATTAGGTACATAACATTACAATTTTCCCAATTACAATGACATTGAGATGAAATCACTTACTTCACACTTTTCATTTGTTAATAATTTATTTAACCACATTTATATTTGTTTTAATAATTTTCCTGTCCTTTTATATCACAATATTAATGGGTATGTAATAATATATTAATATTTTAAGATATGTTATTACCTGATAATTAAATAATATTACATTATTTTCATTATTTTTTGTGTAAATTTATTTTTTTCTCGATTATGTTTTGACTAATTTTTTTGGTTCCCCTAACATAGCACATGATTTAATCCTATATATAATGTATACAGTATAAATATATCATATTTATTCATTTTATATTCATTTTGATTAATCCATAAAATTTTGTTATATGATATGAAATACACCATTCATGGAGATGGCAGGTCAGATGTTTGTTAGAACACACCGTCCATTTTCTTGTCATATTGGAGAAAGAAAATTAAATTCTATATATATATATATTATCATTAAAATATAATTTTAATTCCATACATATCACAAATTTATATTAAACACATCCTTAATATATTCCATGTAACGTGTGAATGAATTATATTGCTTCGTGAGATGGTAGTTTTCCTTAAACAAAGGTAAAACTATTGTATTCCCAAATATTAGAAATCATAAATTTATGTGATATATTAAAATTATAGTACAATAATAAAATAAATAAAATCATATATATCGTAAATAAACTGTAATTCAATCATCATTCTTATCCCTGGATGGTGGTAAAAGAAAAATAAACGACATCATTTCATGAGGGGTGATCCATCTTACACGTGAATGATGATTTCGTAACCCATATGATTGACATATGTGATGTTTTAGGGAATGAAATTAACATAAAAATATATTAGTAAATGGAAGATACATATTTTATTGCGAAATCATTGTATAATATGAATTTATGGAGGTGAGGAAGGAAATAATGAAAAATACATTCAGAAGAAGAATGCCTCTTCTTTGGGTATCCTCCTTACAATTACATTAATGACATAAAAATTATAAATTAATGTAATGAAAAGGGTTCTAGGATTATGGTACAGATGTTTTGATGTTATTTTGGATGGAGATAGATGATACAAATTCCATGAGAGGTGTGAATAAGTGAAAGTGTGTGTTCTCTTTTATAGTTGATGAAGAGTGGTATTCTTTTAAATACATAATAGTATTAACATTGGGAGGTCTACCTTACCTCATGTGGTGAAATAATAAAAAAATAATTGATTTAATGGTGTTTTTTAGAGAAACACCACCCCCACACAAAAATAATTTCATTTATATCATTTTGTCCACTAACTTCCATGTTCCCCAACTTTAACAATTTTAGGTTTTTGTAATGGTAACTATATTTCTTACCAATTTGATTTATAAAATAAAAATAAATTAAAATGATAAATATTATAAAATAATATATATCTATTAATAATAAATATTATATATTATATAAATTTACCTTGTGTGTAAAAAATTAAATTTTAACTGAAAGAAATGAAACGTATAAAACATTACGTTAACCATAACTCTAAAAACATGTTATTAAATATTTAGGGATCCATATATTCATTATAAAAGATCATTGTTTTATTAATAGACCATATTTTATATTTTTATGATTCTAATATAACTTGGAAGAGTGTAATTTTTTTTAATAATTTAAAATCTTGTAGTAAATTCCATTTATTAAAAAAAGATCATTAATTTAAGTTAGATATTATTAATTAAATATGAATTTAAAAATATTAATAATTTGTTAGAATGTGAATCGATTATTTTAAAAAATAGTGTAAAATGATATATTAATTTAAAAAATTACTTTATTACAATAATTCATTCAATTTACTTCACATTTAATATTCATTGTATTATTTATTTTAGTTAATTCTTATGTAATTATTTATTGTGTTGGCATTTACTAATAATTTTAATTAATTATTTTATATGGAAAAATTAAAGATATATTATTTTGACAATAATATTTATATTCTAAAATAGTATCTATAACCTATAACATGTTTTTTCCATATCCCAAACCATTATAGATATTAAAAGGAAAAAAGGTTCATTTTTTCTTTATCATTAATTTACTTATTATATATCTTACATTCTGAGAATATTTCCCCACTAAATATTAAAAAATAATATGGCTATTTGTGTCTAAATACGGCCCAAAATGGGATTCTGAGAATTTTTTGGTCATTTTATCACCTTATTTTCTATGTTTAAGCACTAACTAAACTCAATTTTAACTTAGTAACTATGATTAGATTTATATATTTTCACAAATAATTTTATTAAAATATATAATTTTTTTATTATAAACTATAAATTATTTTGATTCAAAATATTTAATATATTTTTCCCAATTTAATCCACATATATGTACTAATTGAAATTAAAATTAAATCCAGTAGATGTGGAAAGAATGTGGGTTTCAAAGGTGAAAATGTGAAAAAAGAAACAATATTTTTTTTATCAAAATGTAGTATAAAAGTGACTCGAATGGCCTAATTTGGATTAATAGATTTATAATTGAACAATTATGACTTTAATATTAATTTAAAATATAATTATACATTATAAGTAATTTAAATGAAATTGTAGTTTTCAACTAAAACACCAAATTTTTCATTATTCGTCCATTAATAAAACTTATTAGAAATATTCCAAAAATGTAACCTAAGATAATTTTTTTATTTGTTATATAAAAAATAAAGAATATTATTGAAAATAATATTTTTAAAACTGTTAACAATTAATTTTAAATTATCCTCGCTAAGCATGGTTTTACAATCTATTTGAAAAATATTTTTTTCTACGAAAATATTTTTTTAGTCATCTGATTCTTATTTTCATTTTTAACTAATTGGTTATAAGGCCCCGGACTTAATCCTTACTTAATATTGAATTAAATGAATAATTCACATTGAAGATCTTTTCAGGTTTAGTGTTTAAGAGAATTTGAACATAACTATTACATCTCCAAAGATTACAAAGTAGACACTTATACTATGTTTCCATAAAATAAAAACTCTTAAAAAGAAACATGTCTACTTCCAAGTTTTAGATAGCATGACATTCCCTTGATCCCATCCTTGACCCTATTCCACATTAATTCATGTGAAAAACATTTCAAAAATAAAACTTGGGGTGAGCATAAAAATCTCAGTAAGAGATACACAAAGAATGAAAACTGTTAGTTTATCAAAACAACAGGTAAACCATGTATAATTTATAAAAGTAATACTTTTCACCTTTATGAAGTATTAAAAAAAATCTTCACTGAATAAAATTTCATTACTTAACCTTCTGTAACCAAAAGATTACCAAAAAACCCATATAAAGATCATATAACATATAAAGGTGACTTGGGACATAAACATACTTAAGTGGAATAACCATAAGTTCGACTTCCACACATATAACTTATTGGAATATCCATTCGGCCAACTTCCATACATACTTAATGGAATAACCATACGGTCGACATCCATACATACTTAATGGAATATCCATACGGCTGACTTCCGTACCCAATGCATTGGAGGTTATAACGTAACCACCCGTCCTAGTATTCACGACACCACCCGTCATATGGTTTATCACATAACCACGCGTAAAATGTCCAAGTACCATCATTACACATAAAATATTGAAAATATAAACATTTCAATAACAACATTTCATTTCCAATCACAATAAGTAATTCCTAGATATTGAATTAATCAATCCATTTTCAAAAACCATTTAGAAGAGATTTTTGAATCAAAGTGTCCCATACCACATTGAAACTTGTAATGGAATTATAATTTTAAAAACTTAATGTCAATATAAATAAATACTGAAAACCATTTGAAAAACATTGACATTATAGATAATGATTTAGAATAATAAATTTTTAAAACATTTAAAGTGATATTTTTCTTAAATAGTTTTTAACAAAATGAGAGACTCTTGAATACAAATAATAGCGGAATAAAATTTAATACGAACATTATAATATCATGAGAATAGAAGGATTCATGATATAATATGTTAAAGGACAGTATACACACCATATAAGAGTGAATTGGTGCATAACAACAATAAAGTCTCAAAAGAAATGTAAAATGAGATGAAATCCATTATAAAGAAGGAATCCTTAAATTAAGGATAAATCAATCTCATAATTATGTGTGACAAATATAAATAAACCCAATATAAGTTGATATTAAGTGTAAAACAATCAAAGGTTATTCACATATATTCAACGTATTACATATTCAATAACTACATGTTGAACCCAAAGAAATCGAAATTGGGTTAAGAAGTTCCCTTGGTAAAATTCGACAGCCTAACGGCGGCACGTAAAATTTTACAAAAAGGGTTGATGAGAGAGATAAAGGGGGTCTCATCAATTGGACATAAAATTTATATAAATTAGGATATATAAGAACATATCCCACCAAAATAGTATGTGAATTAAAAGACATAACAAAAGATGTTTTTTTAAAAAAAAGAGGGTGTAAGGTCCCCTTACCAAGTTGGGTAACTTTTGAAACGTACACACCATGGAAGAATGTTCATACAATGAGGATGTGAATAACAATAAATGAAATTATACTACAAAAAATGTATAATAATGGTCAGTAAATACACCACTCAAAGGAAATTGTGGAAAATGTAGCATAAATCTTACGGGAAAAAAAGTGAGATGAAAAATCCCATACGAAAACTCGGCAGCCTAACAGCGCCAAATAAAAATTACAAAAATTGATTAATGAGATCAAAACGTTTATCTCATCATATTAACATAATTTTTACAGAAAGAGGAATATAAAAGAACATCCCCCAACATAACAAAGAGGATCTTAAAAGAAGTGACATAAAGGAGAGTACATTAAAAGAATGTGAGGGGTTTGATCTCTTACGAAAATATGGCAGCCTAACGGCGCCACTCAAAACTTAGAAAATTGATTGATGAGAGAGAATAGGGTATCTAATAATATTAACATAATAATTACAGTAATATTAATATAAAAGAACATCCCAATATCAATAATGATGAGATTTAGAAGGAATGACATAAAATCGTGTACTTAAAAAGAAAGAGAAGAGTAAGATCCCTTACCTCGGGTCCAACTTGACTCGATCATTCATTAATCACCTGAATAATAAACATGAGTTAATTTATATTTCCTTTATAACCATTTTCAAGTTCATTATTCCTTTTATATCACTTATTACCAGGTCATAGACATTATGTAATCATTTAAGTTAATAGTGTTTGTTTTGTCGATACTTGGTTCTTAAGTCGAAAGTGGACTTATTACAATTACATGTTGTTCGTGTGGTCAATGGATCATTATATACAGAATTGTATTCATGATGTATATATCATATATATCATATATATCCAGTATATTCATGAATTTATAATATTACATAACATTTAGAGTTAAGAAATGAAATGCACTGTTCATGGAGACGGTAAGCTGTACGTACACATGAACGCTACTTCCATTCCTATTTAATATTTAATGAAATTAAAACATAATGATACATAATAGTATTTTAATTCCAGTATGGTATCATATATAATATCATTAAATATATCCTTTATACGTACCACATATGGTATTAACGAATCAAATCACTTTGAGGGGGCAGTAGTCCGCACTTCCTTAAATAAAGATATCATGTGTATCCATAATGGAAACCATAATGGTATGCTATAAATGAAAAATACAGAAGATTAAGTAAAACATATACATATTAGATATCATATATAAATATAGTGTCATATTAATTTCCACCTTTTAAGGTGTTAGAAGAATGTTGAACAATCATCGTTTTGGGAGGTAGAAATTCGCCATCCACGGAAACAGTATGTTCTTTAACCATTAGATGTAGCTGTGTGTAAGTGTAGCTAGAAACCTTCTTATAACAACGTCCTTGTGTATTGAAGATACTGTATTTGTTATAAAATAAATGAATAAAAAGTGTTTAGGGGGTTCCAGAAGCAAAATAAAACAAAAGGACTCAAGTGAAGACATTACCTTAAGATCGGGTAACTCCCTTTGGTTTGAGCTCAAAGGATTCCTTGGGAAGACTTCTGCCCATAGTGAGGCTTTAAGAGGTAATAGAGGGATGTGGAGAGACACAATGGGAAGAGGTTGACCGAGACAAAGGCTTTGGATGTGTGGGTGAGGAGGTAGAGGTGGGGGCCTTTTATAAGAGGAGAGGAGGGACACTCTTGGAAAGTAAGAAAATGTAACTTTTTTTGAAAATGATTTTCGGATGTAAAAGGTCCCACATTGATATAATTCGTGGATAAGGTGATAAGGGTCCTAAATCCACCCATCTAATAGGTTTCAAACATGTTTATGCCTTATATATTACATTATATTTCCATTTTACTTATGTCGTTAAATAATGAGGTCATCGCAGCATCATCATGATGTCATAAATAATTTAATTTATTTAATGTCTAAAATTTATAAAAAAAATACAATGATGTAGTAAATCATTTTATCTATCCAATGAATATTTATAGTAAAAAATATGACTTGTATAACCCCATGTAAAATATTTTTTAGTAAAACATTTCATGTTTGTGTCATTTTTACTTTATCATTAAATAAAAAGGTATTTATGTCATTTTCCATCCAAAATGGCTCCATGGGGTCCCCAAGTTGACCCATTGATTTTCTTGGTCGTCCATGTCACATCCTATGAGGGTAGGAAATTTGTCTACTTCAATTCATTTTATTAAAACATTATTCTTACCTTAAACTACACTAATTACCTCAAATCGCGATTAAAAACTTAATAAGATACTATTCACCCAAAAAATATTTTAATCCCATTGAACCACATTTTACTTCTTAATGACAACCATGTATGTCGGATTTTTGAAATTCAATTCACAAAGATGGCAAAATTTCATTTAAACGGAAATTTAGTTTTTATAAGTACCACTTAGTGGTTTCACTATTCATCATAAATTGAAGTTTTTTAGAAAAATACCAAAACATCACCCTAAGCTATATTTGATATTCCGAATTCAAAAATGATGTCTATTTTAAAAAATTAAAAACATTTTAGTTGCATAAATTAATTTAATAATTAATTCCCGCAGTCTGAGTAAATAGAGTGTTTTTATGAAACAATAAGTATCAAAAGATTGACACGAGTTTAAGTCCAATTTCAAAGTGAAATTAATTCCAATGACCACTATTGTATTAAATGGTAAAAATATATTCTAATTTAACTTTAAAACCAATTCAAAAGATAATCTAATCATATAAATAACTTATATTGAAAATAGGTTTTGAATTAAAATACAACATTTTTCACTATTCATTAAAAATTGAACTTTTTTTGGAAAAATACCAAAAATTTACCCAAAGTAAATTTTGATGTCCCGATTCTAAATAAGAGTTTTACATTGTCAAATATAACACATAATATTGTCAAAAAGTGGATTTAAAAGATGTTCTCCATCAAAAGGCATTTAATCGACCTTTTAAAGAATATTAGAATGTTTACACTTAAAATTGGATTCATTTGCATTTTTAATTCTCTAACATTTATTATAAAATGTAAAAATATTTTACAAACATATATAATCATTTTTTATTTAGTTCTATTCATTCCCGCCATTACAACAGCTAGGCCCTATCTACCATTTAAAATAATATTATTGTATTATTAAAGTGCAACGTGATATTCCCAAGAAACTCATTGTTGCGTATTGGGTATGCCATCGAGCATAGCATCCCCTTTAAAATAATATTAATATTTTATTCATAAATATGGATAAATATAAAGATGTCATATTATTTATTTACCTGGGGTGTTACATCCTTCCCCCCTTTTGGGAATTGCGTCCTCACAATTTTAAAATTGGGCTTGGAAACATCCTTGAAAGTCCCACATCGGAACATGAGTCGGTAAAACAATCACATTAATATAAAGATAGATAAGTAGAAAGGTCACCCGAGTTAACCCATACTAGGATACCAAGTATGAAAATATGGACATGGAGGAAAAAAACAAAGGGTCATGTTCTGATGGAGTGTGATAGAAAACATGTTTAGGAGAAAGTTAACCACAAGATAATCACAAACTTGTGATGGGTTAAACGGTATTCGATTCCCTATTAGGAAAAGTTAATAGACAACATTTTTGTTTTAAGTTACTTTTTATTGAGGAATTTATTCATAAGGAAACATAATCACTTATCATGTTGACTTTCAACTTTTATTTGATTCCTTACACAAACTCATATTTTTTCCAAAAGACGAGTATTTAGGAAGACTTGTTCACATTAAGTGTACTATAATCAACTTCTAGAGAATCACCTAATCCACAAAAGAGAACTATATAATTTCCATGTCTTCAGACTTTAACCAAAACCAAAACCAAAAAGGTTATTACAAGATCAGATAATACATAAAAGGATAACCCTTTATAAAAACAAAATCTATTCTTAACCTCAAAAATTTGTCCAACAAAACCCAAAGTTCAATGAGGACTATTCGATAATCAATTTGTCCATAAAAGAATTCAAAGTAAACCAAACTAAGATTGAAACCAAAATATTTTAAGGATTTAGTCACATAGTCTTCCAAGTTAAATCGTAACATTTATCTCCAAACAACATTAGTTGCTTTTAATATCTCGTATTGAAAAGTAATTAACCTAATCACATATCCTCAATGATAGGTTAATAAATTTCCATAGATAATCCAAAAATCAACTTACTCTTAATTCATAAAATCAACTAACTAAAAAGAATCAGTAAAACTAACCAGGGACTTCACGTAGTCCATTGGTAGGTGATAAATACCAGTTGCACTTTGGTTGTGGGTTCGATTCCCGCAGCTTTGTCCGACATGACGGGTTGTCACACGGTCTGCGTGTTGTACTTTTTACAAAACTATATAATTCTCAAATCATTCCCCAAAAAGAGATAAAATAAAAAAAATAACCATAACATAATTTAACCTCAATTTCATCTCAAGCCTTTCACTTCCATCATAACATATAGTAACCCATAATTACCTCAAAAGTAAGGATCATATAAACCCAAATGGTTTTTTATAACTATGTCCACAAAAGAACAGATAACTATTCCTTGAATAAAATTTTCATATATTAAACATCAGGGTTACACATACTATAAAAAGTCTTCTAATGTAACCCCATCATCAAAAGAGACTTAAAACTCTTAAGAATTTCACCATAACTCTTGAAGACCTTATATGTTGATATCTTACTCATTCAACATTCTTCATGATCCCTTAACCATTCCTTTCCAACTTATTCTGAAATAATTCTTTCCTACAAACAAAATCATGAATCATATCCTAAGATTCCAAAATAGGAAAACAATAGTTATGAAATAATCCATACCTTTGATTGGTCATTTTCAGTTTCTTCATCCTCAATCGGAATGGCATTAGGTATTAGTAAATGAACATTTCTACGATCTTGGTGATCCCATTCACAAAACTTCTTCATAGGACATGTGTTTTTATAATGACCATGCACACCACATTTAAAACATTCAATTGATCCCTCAAAAAGAACTTCATTCCCTTTCCTTGAGTCAACTGGATGCTTCCTTTTTCCATGGAAGGTTCTTGCTTTATGACCTTCATTTCCACATCCATAGCATATTTCTGTCCCTTTGAAACATTTTCCTAGGTGTTACTTTCCACATTTTTGACACATAGGTTTTTCAACACACATACCTTTATGATTATTACCTGTAGTTATGTAGGGATTTTTTTCTCGCATATATGATTCCTTAAAGAAATCACCAAGGTTTAGGTGGTAAATAATGACTCCAGATAGTTGGTTGAGGATAATCACAAGAGTTCTCATTGCATCTCCCATATCATTCAGTTGCTTGCTCAAAAAACTGTCACAGTTTCCTTCACATCCACTGTTACTTTGGTGCCTTCTAGATCCAGCCATTTAATAAAACCAAAAAGGTCAGTGTGAGTATATCAACAAAACCATCATGTACTAATGAGGAAGATAAACACACCGATATACTTACTCATTCACTTTATCTAAAACTAGGACTCTTTCTGAAATCCTAACCATTACGGTAATGTCACTTAGGCTTAGAGGATACCCTAACCTCTAAAGTTATCTAAACCGAACATTGAAACCAAATATACGGCCCTGACCTTAAACCTTACTTAATATTGAATTAAATGAATAATTCACATTGAGGATCTTTTCAGGTTTAGAGTTTTAGAGAATTAGAACATAACTATTACATCTCAAAAGATTACAAAGTAGAAACTTCTACTAAGTTTCCATAAAATAAAAACTCTTAAAAGGAAACATATCTACTCCATGATTTAGATAGCATGAAATTCCCTTGATCCCATCCTTGACCCTATTCCATATTAAGTCCTGTGAAAAACATTTCAAAAAAACATGGGGTGAGCATAAAAAGCTCAGTAAGGGATACACAAAGAATGAAAACTGTTAGTTTATCAAAACAACAAGTAAACCATGTATAATTTATCAAAGTAATACTTTTCACCTTTATTAAGTAGTAAAAAAACTCTTTACTGAATAAAATTTCATTACTTACCCTTCTGTAACCAAAATATTACCATAAAACCCATATAAATATCACATAACATATAAAGGTAACTTGGGACATAAATATACTTAAGTGGAATAACCATAAGGTCGACTTCCACACATATAAATTAATAGAATAGACATTCGGCCAACTTCCATACATACTTAATGGAATAGCCATATGGCCGACTTCCATAAATACATAATGGAATAGCCATACGGCCGACTTCCATACCCAATGCATTGGAGGTTATAACGTAACCACCCATCCTAGTATTCACGACACCACCCGTAATATGGTTTATCACGTAACCACCCGTAAAATGTCCAAGTACCATCATTACACATAAAATATTCAAAATATAAACATTCCAATAACAACTTTTCATTTTCAATCACAATAAGTAATTCCTAGATATTGAATTAACCAATCCATTTTCAAAAACCATTTAAAAGAGATTTTTGAAACAAAGTGTCCCATACCACTTTGAAGCTTTTAATGGAATTATAATTTTAAAAAATTAATGTCCATATAAATAAATACTGAAAACCATTTTGAAAACATGGTCCTTAAAGATAAATATTTAGAATAATAAATCTTTAAAACATTTAAAATGATATTTTTGTTAAATAGTTTTTAACAAAATGAGAGACTCTTGAATACAAATAATAGTGGAAAAACATTTAATATAGACATTATAATATCATGAAAATAAAAAGATTCATGATATAATATGTCAAAGGACAGTATACACACCATATAAGAGTGAATTGGTGCATAACAACAATGATGTCTCAAAAGAAATGAAAAATGAGATGAAATCCATTATAAAGAAGGTATCCTTAAATTAAGGATAAATCAATCTCATAATAATGTGTGAAAAATATAAATACACCCAATATAAGTGGATATTAAGTGTAAAACAATCATAGGTTATTCACACATATTCAAAGGATGACATATTCAATAACTACATGTTGAACCCAAAGAAATCGAAATTGGGTTAAGAAGTTCCCTTGGTAAAATTCGACAGCCTAACGGCGTCACATAAAATTTTACAAAAAGGGTTGATCCGAGAGATAAAGGGGGTATCATCACTTGGACATAAAATTTACATAAATAAGGATATAGAAGAACATATCCCAACATAATATTATGTGAATTAAAATACATAACAAAAGAAGTCTTTTTTTAAAAAAGGAGGGTGAAAGGTCCCCTTACCGAGTTGGGTAACTTTCGAAATGTACACCCCATGGAAGAAGGTTAATACATTGAGGATGTGAATAACCATAAATGAAATTTTACTACACAAAATTTATAATAATGGGAAGTACATACAACACTCAAAGGAAATTGTGGAAAATGTAGCATAAATCTTACGGGAATAAAAGTGAGATGAAAAATCCCATACGAAAACTCGGCAGCCTAACGACGCCACATAAAACATAAAAAAATGGATTGATGAGATCAAATAGGGTCTCTCATCATATTAACATAATGTTTACAGAAAGAGGAATATAAATGAACATCACCAACATAACAAAGAGGAGCATAGAAGAAGTGACATAAAGGAGAGTACTTTAAAAGAAAGTGAGGGGTTTGACCTCTTACGAAAATTCGGCAGCCTAACGGTGCCACTCAAAACATCCAAAAATGATTGATGAGAGAGAATAGGGTATCTCATCATATTAACATAAAAATTACAGTAAGTCTAATATAAAAGAAAACCCCAATATCAATAATGATGCGCTTTAGATGGAATGACATAAAAGAGTGTACTAAAAAAGAAAGAGAGGAGTAAGATCCCTTACCTCGGGTCCGACTTGACTCGATCGTTCTTTAATCTCCTGATTAATAAACTTGAGTTAATTTATACTTCCTTAAAAACCTTTTTCATGTTCATTATTCCTTTTATATCCCTTATTACCATGTCATAGACATTATGTAATCATTTAAGTTAATAATGTTTTTTTTGTCGATACTTGGTACTTAAGTCGAAAGTGGACTTCTTAGAATTACATGTTGTTCGTGTGGTCAAAGGTTCATTATATCCAGAATTGTATTCATTGATGTCTATATCATATATATAATATATATCCATTATATTCATTCATTTATAATATTACATAACATTTATAGTTAAGAAATGAAATGCCCCGTTCATGGAGACGGTAAGCCGTACGTACGCATGAACGCTACTTCCATTTCTATTTCATATTTAATGAAATTAAAAAATAATTATACATAATAGTATTTTAATTCCAGTATGGTATCATATATAATATAATTAAATATATCCTTTATACATACCACATATGGTATTAATGAATCAAATCACTTTGAGGGGGCGGTAGTCCGCACATCCTTAAATGAAGATATCGTGTTTACCCATAATGGAAACCATAAAGGTATGCCATAAATGAAAAATACAGAAGCTTAAGTAAAACATAAACATATTAGATATCATATATAAATATAATGTCATCTTAATGGCCACCTTTGAAGGTGTTAGAATAATGTTGAACAATCATCGTTTCGGGAGGCAGAAATTCACCATCCACGGAAACAATATGTTCTTTAACCATTAGATGTAGGTGTGTGTAAGTGTAGCTCGAAACCTTATTATAAAAACATCCTAGTATATTTAAGATACTTTATTTGTTACAAAATAAATTAATAGAAAGAGTTTAGGGGGTTGGAGAAGCAAAATAAAACAAAAGGACTTAAGTGAAGACATTATCTTAAAATCGGGTAACTCCCTTTGGTTTGAGCTCAAAGGCTTCCTTGGGAAAACTTCTGCCCAATGTGAGGCTTCAAGGAGTATGAGAGGTATGTGGAGAGACAAAATGGGCAGAGGTTGGCCGAGCCAAAGGCTTTGGAAGTGTGGGTAAGTAGGTAGAGGTGGGGGCCTTTTATAAGAAGAGAGGAGGGGCACTCTTGGAAAGTAAGAAAATGTTACTATATTTGAAAATGGGTTTCAGATTTAAAAGGACCCACATTGATATAATTCGCGGATAAGGTGATAAGGGTTCTAAATACATTCATCCAATAGGTTTTGGACCTGTTTAGGCCTTATATATTACATTATCTTTCCATTTTATTTAAATCGTTAAATAATGAGGTCATCGCTGCATCATCATGATGTCATAAATAATTTAATTTATTTAATGTCTAAAAATTATAAAAAAAACTACTATGATGTAGGAAATCTTTTTATATTTCCAATTACTATTTATAGTCAAAAATATGACTTGTATAACCCCATGTAAAAATTGTTTTAGTAAAAACATTTCATGTTTGTGTCATTTTTACATTATCATTAAATAAAAAAGTATTTTTGTCATTTTTCAACCAAAGTGGCTCCATGGGGTCCCCAAGTTGACCCATGGATTTTCTTTGTCGGCCATGACACATCCAATGAGGGTAGGACATGTGTCTAGGTCATTTCATTTTATTAAATCATTATTCTTACCTTAAACTACACTAATTTCCTCTAATCGCGATAAAAAACTTAATAAGTTACTATTCACCAAAAAAAAATTTAATCCCATTGAAACAAATTTTACTTCTTAATGACAACCATGTATGTCGGGTTTTTGAAATTAAACACACAATGATGGAAAATTTTTGTTTAAATGGAAAATCAGTTTTTATAAGTACCACTTAATGGTTTCACTATTCATCAAAAATTGAAGTTTCTCATAAAAATACCAAAACATCACCCTAAGCTATATTTGATATTCCGAATTCAAAAATTATGTCTATTTTAAAAAATTAAAAACATATTAGTTGCATTAATTAATTTAATAATTATTTTCCACTGTCAGAGAAAATAGCGTGTTTTTATGAAACAATAAGTATCAAATGATTGAAAGTAGTTTAAGTCCAATTTCAACGTGAAATTAATTCCAACGAACACTATTGTATTAAATGGTAAAAAAATATTCTAATTTCACTTTAAAACCAATTCAAAAGATAATCTAATCATATAAATAAATTAGATTAAAAAGAGGTTTTGAATTAAAATACAACATTTTTCACTATTCATTAAAAATTGAACTTTTTTGGAAAAATACCAAAAATTAACAGAAAGTAAATTTTGATGTCCCGATTCTAAAGAAGAGTTTTATTTTATCAAATATAACACATAATATTGTCAAAAAGTGGATTTAATAGATGTTCGCCATCAAAAGGCGTTTAATCGACCTTTTAAAGAATAGTAGAATGTTTACGCTTAAAATTGGATTCATTCGCATTTTTTATTCTCTAACATTTATTATAAAAAGTAAAAATATTTGAAAAACATATATAATCATTTTTTAGTTAGTTATATTTCTTCCCTCCATTACAACGGCTAGGAATTAACTACTATTTAAAATAATATTATTTTATTATTAGAGTGCAACGTAAGATTTCCAAGAAACTCGTTGTTGCGTATTGGGTACGCCATCGAGCATAGCATCCCTTTTAAAATAATATTAATATTTTATTCACAAATATGGATAAATATAAATATTTCATAATCTTTATTTACCTGGGGTGTTACATTGGTTCCCAATGAAATTAATAAAAATATATGTGTTAACCATATTTTGAAAATTTAGTTAATCCTATACATAATTTCTAATCCAATATCTAGGTAGAAACTATCATATTAAATAATAAAACTAATAATAATAATAGGTTTTTGATTGGTAATTAAATTCATAGCATGTAATACAAGCTATCAAAGAAGCTTGTTGTGACATGTAATGTAATATAACTTAGTATTAAATTAATATCAATCTATATAATAGATTTAATTTATTTAAAATAGAAAATATATCTTAAATTTTCATGATGTTATATTCATTTCTAAACATTTTGTTTCTTTTCATACATGCTATCGATTATGTTATTCATATTTTAAAATTTCATGGGGCTAAACATTTTAAAAAACCTTTTTAAAAAAACCACATATTTGGATTTTTTATAAACTATAAAAATATAAATAAATCTAAACCATTTTAACGAATCCTTGTCATGTTATTCCAATAACTCAATAGAAAAAAAGTACATAAAAATATATTAATGAATTATAATTTTAATTTTTTCAATAGTATAACATACATTAACTTTTAAAAAGAAACACCCACATACAAAATTAATATCATTTTTACAATATTCCTAAACAAGTTCAATGAAACCATTCTACAAACATCCTCAAAAAAACATTAGAACATTCCAAAATAAAATAATAACACACTTTTAATTAAAATCATTCCATGAATTCCTCAATTAATGATAATCTGCCCTCATAAAAAAAATTCTGCAATTTACGTGAAATAATATCTTTGAATAAATTTTATCTATATTCTACACATATAAAAAAATTGTTATGTGTTATAGGTCATGGGATATAATAACCTATCCCACAATGTATAAGAATGAACTCCCATCATCCTCCACATCCATGGAAATAAATCCCATGGATGATTTTGTTAAATAAAACCACCATGTTATAAATATTATAAAGAAACTAAAAAATCCACAGTCAATGCTAAACCATATTATTTATGAATAGGTACATGATCTCTATGTTCATTGGCCAATAATTTTTAATTGTAATTATTGAAATATTTATTGATAGTCAATTATTAGTTCCTATAATTAATAGAAACATAACCTCCACTTAATATTGTTTTAATTGATTTACCATTTTTTCAATTTTTCTGTTTTATGAGTTACGTAACTATATATCATTTTTACTAAAAAATAATAGACTATAAATTATTCTTATAAAATTAAAAACATCTATCAATAAATCATAATAATATGTCAAATATATAATTACTAGCATACACACTTTTTACCCAAATCACACCTGAAAATCCATAGATATATAACTTCTCTTTATAATATTATTTTATGAAAAATTGGAAATCACCATTCATATAAATTAGAATATTGTTATTTTTTAAGTAATTGAGACTCAATCCATGGTCATTGATAATGATAACATAATATAATAGTATATAAATTGACTAAAATTGAAGTAGTCAAAACTAATAAATATTATATATGTTTATTATCATCAACTATTTCATTCACCTGTTTACAATAATCATCAATGAGAATTTTAGTTCCCAGTAAAATTGAATTAATTTAAATACTTTTATCATATATTTCAAAATTCATCAAATTTTTATAGTATTAGTCTCTTTAGATTAAAAAATTGGATCCTCATCTTGAGAATCTTGGATATCCATGAAATACTTCATCTCTCCAAACATCATCATATCAAAATATTTCTCCATTTGAGTCTAAAACTCCTAATAATTTTTTTTATTATTTCTAATAAATATAATATCCACAACATATATAAAAAATGACATTTAAATCATACATTCATTAATATATATTTTCTACTCTTCTTCCATTGAAATTTAATTTCATTAAAAAAATTTAGGCATTAAATATAATTCAATTAGAGTGTTTTCTACACATATAATCCATTTTTAACATATAAATAGAACCATCATCATCTTTATTAAATAAAACATCAATTACCTAGATATACACATCCTTTTCTAGTTTACCATTATTTTTGGATGACTTAAAATAAATTTATAATATCATTTATAATCATTGAGCATTTATAAAAAAGAAAAATTGTTTTGGATGTAGGTCTGGAAACTATAAAAAAAATACTATTATACATCTTCCATAATATTTAAAATAACACTTGAAAATTTACCATTATTTATTCTTAATAATTCAGTATTTTTTCATTAATCATGTTTGAAGACACCCACATCATTGCAGTAATATACTTTTTTACCATAATTAATGAATCTTATGGTTTTTTACTCGATCTCATTCATTTATTAATTTGTATAATCAACACATACTTCATGATTTAAATTTTCCCTTATATTTATTTTTTTAAATGATAATGTGTGAGATTTTGTACTCAATGTTAACCATGTCGAAGCCACATTTCCATGAACAATAATTACATTTTATACCTCTATATTATTTCTAATCTATATATTTTTTCATTATTTCCTTCGTTTTATAATGTAACATCATAAAATTAGTCAATAAAATAAAATTAATAATTAGCACTTCTATAGATTTTAATGTGTTGTACAAAAAATATTACATCATCACTATCACTACAAAAACATATTTCTTTTTTGTAAACTGATTTATTATGTTCTCTCCCATATTCACGTAAAAATAATAAAAGTAATTAATTTAGAATTATTATATCAGGGATAACCACTTCTATTTAGAGTATAATAACAAAAATTTCAATCTAGATCAACTTTTCAAATAATAAAAAACATCCACCATTTACTACGATGATACAATGAATCCTAAAACACCATAATATAATTTAATATAAGTGAATTATTATAGTACAATAAATAAGGATACATGACTACATATATATGATATTAAAAATGGATTGTAATGTTCACTACTATTGAAATATTCATTTATCTAAAATTAATATGTCATATAATTCTCTATTAATAACATTAATAAATTTTAGGTAATCATTAGTGGTGAAATATCTCCATAATCTTGAAATATAACCTAGTTAAAAACAGATGGTTTCTTATTTTCATAGAACTATAATTGTAAATAATCCTTTTAGAGGTGTACATACAATACCATTTTTTATTGAGGGGTACTGTAATAGTGGTACTATTAATCTCATACAACATTATAGGCTATAACATTGGACCTTCGAGTCCCTTTGCCACAAGAACAACAAATTATGTTCCTTTGTTCTTTTTCAAGTGTATATTTTTATATGTGTACTACATGATGGTATTATTGAGTTATCCTTTTTTGTTATTTGATATATGATTTTCATCAATGGTGACTAGTCTTAGGTATCTTTAATCATCTTTAAAAATCTCACAAAAAAAATCTACCTCACCTCTATATTGGTTGGTGTTGTTATACTATAGGATTTTCTTCTTGGTGTGAGATTATAAGGGATCATATTGGATAGGTAATAGGGGATTTTTTAGTTTATAACATCACGTCTCTCGACTTTTGGGTTATGTATATTCGAATTTTTTTCACAAAATGGTTCCCTCTATTCCTACATTAAAATAAGAATTATCTATAAATAAAATAAAAATTGAACTAAAGGGTGAAATTATAACCAAATTTTTATTCTCACTATATTAACAAGATATATAAGTTTAAATTATTTTAAATGGATATTTTACTCGATGGTGGATATAATAAGAAAAAATATGCTTAAAATTAGTTGAGATATTTATTAGAAATATTAATTATTAAAAACAACCATTATAAAATTTTATTATGATTAACTGGTATGATAAGGATTAACTAGATTGTGATATATATGTATAGAATATTTCTTAATAAAAATGTAAAAATTAAAATCTAGGATATAAAATCTCAATTTTATAAAAATTATATATGACTATATATATTTTTCCGAGATTTTTTTTGAATATATTATAATCATTATAAATATTATTACACATAATATATGAACATTTTTTAGTGAAATTTATATATAATATAATTAATAAAATAAAATAAAGTTCATATAATGGAGAGTTTTAGGAATCACATAGAGCCTATTTTTCGGTCATGTTTCTGTACAAAGGTAATATCGCTGCTTCTTTTTAAAGTTTCACCACTGATATATTTTTTCTAGACGGACTAGAAGACAATAGTTTTTGAGAACAGAATAACATCATCTTCTATTGGTATTTCAGATATCCATCATAGTTTTGTTGCTTTTATGCAACATCATTTTGAATTCATGTGTAATTAAGTTTTAGATATGGTGTTTTTGAAAACTATGGGTGTTTCTGGTAGATGCATGCAACCTCTTATGATGAAGCATATAATGTGGGTAACTCTGATCTCTCAATGACTGAAAATTAATGATAATGGGTAGGATTTATGTGCAAATGGACCTCTAAGATATAGTGGCATCTTCCACACTTATAGGGGCATTGTTAATGGATATTTCTACCATTTCATTTAATAAATGGTTTGGCTATAGTGGTCGAATTATTGGAAATTGTTATGATTGTCTCTTCTGCTTCTTATCATGGATGAACAGTTATATGGATGGAATATGACTCATAATTGGTGGTTAAAATTATTAGAAATGATTCATGTAATATTCCTTGGATGATTCATTTAGCTTGGGATGATTGTTTGAAGCATGTGGAGCAGTTTTGTTTAGTTTTCACTCATGTACATAGAGAGGCCAATCAGGGTTATAGATTCTATTTTCAAGAGCACTATTTAAGAGGATAATTATTTATGGTCCTTTGTAAGACCAAAATGTTTTTGGGGGTTGGTTAATATAGATTCTCATGGATATGCGTATAAAAATATTTGTTAAACCCCTTGTTTCTTCTCTTTAGTTGTCTTTAATTTTTCATTAATAAATATTTCAAGGAGTAGGCTTCTCTGTCTCTAAGTCTTCTGATTATATTATCTTATAGTAAGAAATTAATTTATAATAAATTGTCATTAATTTTGGTTCAAAAAATAAAAATAATAATAATAGGGTTCACTATATATTTTTTAAATACAATATAAATACCATTTTCAAAAACTTGTTACTAATGTTATACTCACAAGTGTAAAATTGTTAAAAAAGTTTGGTAAAATACATGAAACATTTTTAAAATTTATTAGAAATTAATTTTTATGGAATTATCAACATAGTTCCATACCATACTCAAATATAATGAAATTTTATTTTCACAATCCATTGAATATTTTAATGATATCCTAGAAGTGTAATGGGTGTTCCCAAAAGAAACATTCCTTCACTTATAAAAGGGGTTCAATTCCACCCCTCCATGTTTAAACATACCATTAAAATATATCATTAAACTCAAGAAAAACTTATCCTAGAAGTATTATATTAATTCATATTACCATTATCTCTAGAAGTTATCATTATGAATTATTTTCATTGAATATCTCTCATCGATGATCAAGTCTATGATGTAAGTATTATCGTATTCGTAATATTTTATTATTAATATTACTCGTACAAATATTTTATATAACTAAAAATATAATAAATTAATACAATAATTATACTTTAATTTTGAAATATTTATGTAATAACTACTATTAATTTGATTCCTTTTGCTAAGAAAAACAAAAGTGTAATTAGTGAGATTCATGGAAAGCTGCATCAACAATTTAATGTCATTAATTTGTCATAAAACTGATCATGGATGGTTTTAATTGTAAATTTTTTGAGTAAATTTTATTTATATAAAATAAATTGGAATGTCAAATTTTATATATTAATTTTCCTTATATCCATCTCATTCTATATGAAATAAAAACGTGAATCATGTGTTTTGGTGACTACCACCTCCATGAAGTAAAACTTCATGTTTTCATTCATGTTTTTCATTATATTTTCAAAATGATATAAATATTATACAAAAAATAGTAACATATAAATAAAATCAGTATCATTATGTTATAATGATATTATATAATTCTATAACCATAATCACACATAATGATATAATGGGTTCTTGTCAGGGTTGGTAAAATCACCCACAAGAATAATTATATAACACTCTATAATGTATAACTTTGGGGATATAAATAATAATATTGTTATATGGTAATAAAAATTAAATTATTGTTTTTGGGGATTCGATTGACTTTATTATATAATTAACTTAATACTATGTTTCCATCATTGATGGCTAAATGAACCGGAATAAAAAATCATCTATTATATTATAATACAATCATTTGAAAAACAATATAATAAATAAATTTAATATGAAAATAAATAGACCATATTATATTAAAAATATAATAATAACCATCATAAAAAAGTATCTAATATACATAATTTGACTATTTAATGAGATATACATTTGTGTTTAACGAATCTAGAAAAACATTGGGGTTTCTATAACAATAATCATTTATTTCAGTATCCATTCATATTATGCACATATTTCCAATTAAATAATGAAAATACATACCAATAACTGATAATATTATTTATTATTTTTTTTCATGGAAACATCACATCAATTCACAAACTTATTTATTGTGGGATACGATTGATGTATTCTATAAAATATAAGGATATTTTAAAACAAAATCTCCTATCATGAGTTATATTGCTTCTACATCATATTAAAATTTCATTTAATATTGTATAACATATTTATATCTTCAGAGAACAAATTTTCATGAGAGACATCATTATTTTCTGTTGAATATCTACCTGAAATTGCAACTAATCCATGAATAGTTCTCATCCATTTATAGGATGGTTTCCCTTATATAATCAATGATTCCCTTTATAGGAATGTTCTAATTTTTATTAAAAAAATATTGGATATTTAATTGAACATTATAATTCCCTTATTTTCATATCAAAAGTATGTTTGATTATCCAATTTTCAATGTGTTATTTAATGAAAAAATTGGTTATACTACCATGATCATTAATTGGATCATCTAAAGCACACTAGGATGATGTATTCTATTTCATTATTTGTATTACACAATATATTTCCCATGAGGTTATATTGTTATGATATATTTTTCTAATATATATATTCCTAATTAAAATTCATTTTTATTTCATGGATTAGAATTTTTTTAGTCTTATTCAAAATTCCCACTTTTATGTAATCTTGATTTAAAGAAAAATTCCTAGTTCTTATATTATGTCAATAATAACCGCCAAATTTTTTAAAAAAAAATTTAATGTCTTCTAAAATTCCTCAGTTTTTTATAGAAAATCCTCCTGATTCAACTCATCTTGTATATAGAATAATAAGTGTAATGCCCTGATATTATAAAATGGGAATGTTAAGTTCTGAATATTATATGACACAGACTACAAGAACGAAAAATAATATAATTCTTAGGTAATTTATGATATATTTTTCATCAAAATAATTTCTCAGTAATTATGTTGATATTCATGCGCCATAGAGTTTAAGGTAAAAACGTGTTTACCCGGGGTTAAACTATAAAGAGAAATGTTAAAATGAAAAATAATATATTTCATATTATATGTTCATACTTTAAAATAATCACACAAATGGTTCTATAATTACTAATTACAAAGTAAATTGTTAGTGGTAAAATATGGGTACCTCTTTTATTATTATTAAATTCTATGTGTACCCTCTCCCCTACATATAAAAAGTTATGAAATATCCTCCCCAATTCGAACTTCCCATGATTTGTTTTCAGAAAACAAATACCTAAATCACATCCATAATTATCTCCTAATATCCTAGAGTCATTTTTATGATTCTAGATAGTATGGGACCATGGTTAATGTAATCTGATAGACATTTCTAAACCAAAACATAGAAGAAAAACAATGCAATTTTCAACTAAAATAGGGATTTTAACAAATAATTATGAATAAACATTTGATAAAAGACTATAAATAAAAAATATTTGGTATTATATATATGATTTTTTTATTTAATGGATTTATAATAAATCAAAATATATTATAATATTTTTTTTTGACACATACGAATGAATTATGTCCTATGGTAAACAACTTCGTCTCAATTTCATTTCACTGTGAAATATTATAATGGTATGCACCTACTATATTTTTATGGTGTATATACTAACCCACAAACAAGTAAAATCATTACGAATATATAATTCATGTTATTTTACGATTCAATTGGATGTATTTCATCTCAACGGTTTTTTATTTTAATATAACCAAGTGTTATAAAATTTCATAACTCCATTTCTTCCATGGGTTATAGTACTTCTTCAATGACTTTGATATTGTTTTATTATGTCTATAATAAAATTTGATTATTTTATGCACAATATCATATGTTTTATGTTTATTTACATTTTAAAAAAATAATAACTTCTTTTTTTAATTCTCCCTTCATCATATTATGAACATTGTAACTATTTATTTAACAATATCATTTCAAATTATTTTTTTTTCAATTCCAATTAATGGGAATTATTTGATAATTTTTTAATAAAACCCGTTAATTATATTATCATATTATCTTTCTTGAAATTTTAATATAATTTTACCATAATCCACAAAATGTAAGATCAATTAACTAATAAAATGATTTTAATATAATTTGACATCATTTCCCTATATGGTCAAAAATCTATTTCTTCTAAATACATATATTTTAAATATGTTTTTTAAAAATATTTTCCTATGATTATTTTAATTCGATTTCATAAATAAATTTTTTTTTATTAAATTAAATTGAATCTTCCTTCCATTTTTCGATCAAATTAATTTTGAATTTTCTTTAAAAAAATTAAAGGAAGGTTATCTTTAGCATAATCATCTTGAATGGAATTTCCTAGTATCATTAAAACTCATTTCATTGAATCATCAAATACATGTTTATAGTGTATTTTTCAAATAATATTTTTCCTTAATTATCTATAATTTTTTTATATTTAATTGTTGTTTAAATGTGAAATTATATATTTTAATAAAAAATGTTTTAAGGATATATTCATGATATTTAAATTCATCAATGATAAACACCCGAAATTTTACATATACATCAATAGGGAAATATTGTAATGATAATATAATTATTATTTTTATGGATGGTGTATGATATGTTTGAACAAGAATTTAATTTCTATTCTCTTTCATGATTAATTATTATAATCAACAACATTATCCTTGAAATATTCAAATTACTGTGATCATTAGACAATAATTTCCCTTAAATAACCATTTTATTTATCATAGGGATGATTATTTTTTAAACCATCTAATAATTTCTACAAATGGTGTTTTATATTTATTGTTGATTTATTAATTCAAATATATTGATATACAATATTATTTTTCAATATATAAATATATTGATAAGTTATTACATTCATGAATTAAATTAACCATTAAATATATGGTAAATGTGTTGGACATAATGTTATGGGCGTAGCCTTGTTATATATACCCCCTCGATTCATAAGTAGTCTCGTGACACGAATCTGTTTCCCATCATTATTGTAATGGTTTATTTTGTATACCTACAGACAAGTTTTAATCATTCCTCTGAAATTTCATGTAGTTATAGGAATCATAATTCCATAGATTATGACATATAAAAATTAATCATTTACATCATTTAAAATTAAGTTATTATTATTATCTTTGATATTTTCCCATTGAAATTATATCTGGAATAATTATAATATATATTTATAGATTAAATGAAATGGGTTTTCATTTATTTACTTTTACATATACAATATTCCCCTTCTAATCTAGTTTTTCAAGTCAATGATAAAATGGATTTTTAAGATATTTATTTTTATATATGTGTTTTTTCTAATTAATTATGATTAATTTATTGTTGAAATATTCCAAATTATATAAATTTATATGAACATCTGAGATCACCCTTATTTTGTTTTTTGTTCTATTGGATGTGAAGATGTAATCATTGAATGAGTTCAATGTTGTGAAATTTTTATATTCACTATACTGTATTTCTTTCTTTAAAATGTATTTATAATTAATGAACAGATCTAGTTTAGCAAGAATTATATAATATTCAGGCATTTATATTTTGATCACAAGTATCTTATTCAAGTGTAGTAAACTAACAACCAAATCTAGGACTTTGGGGTTTGGATACTTACCGAAATAAATTTTAATCATTAAAATAATATTTTAATTATAAATCATCCCCCAAGTTGTATGTTTTTATTCATTATTTCTAATATTCATTCTAATGAAATTCACTAGTTTGGAACTCAATTTCATTATCTCTGTTTACTTTTAAATATGGTTCTTAATGATATATAATTAAATCATATATTGTTTGTCCTTATGATTTTCCCTTCTGTTATTCTTGGAATCAAAATTATGAAACCCCCTTCCTTCTCATTAGATTGATAATGATTAAGGTTTATGTAGTGATTATTTTCATCGTGTGAAAAATATATGTATTATTTTATTTTTCTTGTTGTATGGTATATGAATATCACACATTGACATTTGTAATTCATTAGTTTAATTATTTTATAGGATTTGGATACATCAGTTGAGGTTTGGGTTACGCCTTAGTAAAATTTTTTCAATTTTGGAAGTCTCAGATTAGTTTTTGGCCTATACACGATTAGCGCACTATTTGGATAATATGTATAGCTTGAAAAAGTAACCAAGTGCTTATTTTGGGGTCCAGGGTTATGGTTTATGGGTTGTTCAAGGATTGGTATATAGTTCAGAAACACGTTGTGATGTTCTGTCTATTTAGAAAGTAACTACGATACGGTTTGTGCACATTTTGAAACAAAAAGCAGCCAAACCCAGTGAGGAGCCATGATTCATAAAATTTTGAAATTGAAGGTTTTTCACAACATCATTTTATCCTTAAATAGAGATTATTCTATAATTTTCACCCTAATAACATCAAGTATTCATCTGAACTACACCACCCTTTCTCTCCTTTCATTTTTGAATCCCCTTTAATATTCCAAGGTAATATTTTTTTGGTTGTTGGATTATTTTCTCATCTTCAACCTATCCAATATTTATTTCGCGGTTCTTCCTTATTTGGAATATATTTTGGAACAATCCCAAATGATGTGGGTGATGTGTGGTTCGATTATTTTGGTTATAGGGTGTGTATATAGTTCTTTAGAGTACTTTTCTCCTTTTTTGAGAATTTTGTTGCATCCCAACTCCATTGAGGTCGGTGTCAACATTGTTTTCCTATTAATTAGATTCAATAGAATGATTGAACATTCCTAGTTTCTTCCAATGTATTATAATATTTCTTGTTATGTGTTAGTGTAAATTTAATTGGTTTTGATGATAGAATATTACTATGAAATTGTTTTTAAATGGTTTTTGTAAATATTATTTTGTGTTCATGTGTGAAAGGTGTTTTATAAAATGTCACATGGTCCCATTTTATAAATTTTTTTAAAGAGTATTTTTGGACTTGGTTATGTTATTATAGTCTTGTATAATGGATATATGTACATTTAGTGAATATTTTTGTTCAATGAAAAAGTTTTGTATGCTCTCTTGGGATTTTATGGTGGTGTTGTTAGATGTAGCCACATCCATACGTACATGGGATTCATGTGTGGATGTGACAAAAAATGATATTGTACTTTTTTAAATTAATTAACTAGTTTCTAAAACAAATTTTTTTTCATCATTCCCTATTTATTAATTTCCATTAAGGCAACATGTTTTCATATAGTTCATGGTCTCTAAGTGGATTGAATAAGGTTTTAAAAGTTATGTTGGAAATTTTGGAATGTTTGGTACATTGGAATGTGATTGTTTTTTAAAAGGTATGATAGACTATTTTGAACCTTTATGAATGATTTTTTTTTATTTTTGGTTTTGAAATGGTTTGGAAAATTTATTTGAACTTAAAATGTAATGGCTGGTTTGGAATTCTTCACATGAAAGTGGTGTTTCATATTTTTTTTGTAAATGAAATGGAAATTATTTATAAGTGTATTTTAAAGTGAATAAGTTATGTCCTAGTTGTAAATTTTTCATTTTTTGGAAATAAATTTGGTTATAGAAATTTAATTTCCCATTAAAAAAATAAAATTATTTGAGAAAAAGATTGAATGTTATTGTAATATGACAGCCCAATTGGCCCTGGTGAAAGAAATAACTTTTCATGTGAGTTACATTGTATGTCTTATAAAACGGGACACTGTAAATTTAGTTGATATTCCCTATAGTTGATCCTGAAAAGGAATATGTATTACTTATTCCATTACAGCATTGGATGAGATCGACATTAATGGATCTTACATGATAATGTTATTAGTTTATGTTTCTAAACCGCATTTATCAAAGTATTAGTATTATTATTATTATCATCATCAGCAGATTTAAATTCATATTATTGGGTGTTGGTTGATTATTTATTGTCAAACCTTATTATAATGGTTGGTAGCCCTTTAATTTTTATAGGCTGGGGGGGATTTTCTATTGGTGAGTCTAATTTAGAGAATCAAGTTGGTTACTAACTTTGGATCTAAACAATAATCTAACTAGTGAGTCTAATTTGATTACGATATGGTATTTTTCTAGGGATTTTTTTAAATTAAAATGGATACTATACATATATTATAGTTTATTTTTCTATTTCACTTGGTTTCTTTTTTATACATCTTGTTTATTTTATAAATATCATTGTATCATTTTATTGTAATTTTGTTATAAAATTGAAAAAAAAATTAAAATAGTGATGTGGTGTGTGTTGTTTTAAAAAATATAAAGGTTTGTTTATTTTTTTATGTGAGAAAAACATATTTTTATATATTGATTCCAAACAAGTATTTTTGGACTATTTATAGATTGAAAATGAATGGTTCTTATGGTAGCTTCCTTTTGATCGGGTTAAGCTCGTACCGTACTTGTTCCATTTGGTTTAAATAGTCCCAAACTGTTTAGAAGGTTCAGGATTATTGTTTGAGTTTCCTTTAGAGAATGATTTTCTTGTGGTTTTTGGTGACTAGAGGAACACACTAATATAATGCAGGTGTTGTTTTATTAAATTTTTATTCTATTTTTTTTTATGATTAGAGTAATTGTATTTAGATCACATCGTATATTTATGGATTTTAAATTGTTATTCTTTGTTGTTGGTTCATTTATTTCTATTTTGATCCTATTATATTCTTGGTATAAATCATTACCATTATATTATTTTGATGAATGGTAGTATTTTCCAGCCCGTGGGGATCTGGAATTCCCTTCAGGCCATGTCTGGGACATGTCATGTGATAGGTGGGATGGCATCCTAGTTTGGTTAATGAATAAATAATATTAAATTAAACTCTTCTTTATTTGGGCTACTAGGTAAATTGGAGATAAGGACTATCATTACATGATAGGTAGGTATGAGAAGGACATCATGAACCCATACATGTTCTGATCCTTGAGTCTCCCATGGTTGTCAAGGATTTGAGCAATATTTTAATTTTTTTGCTGGGGAATGAAAATATAGGTGAGATATAGTTATTTGATGATAACACATAGAGTAGCGACCCTTTTAGAGTTCGAGAAAATGTTTAAATCCCCTCCTAGTTATTAATGCTTACATGTTTCATGACCCACAAACCATGTCTCTTGGTTATACATGGACAATAGTTTCATACTTCAGTAGTTTTTTTTGAGTTTTTTTCTATATTGGTTATGTGAGTAATCAATTAATATGAATTTGTTTCTTTAAATAAATTTAATTTATTTCAATATGTTTTGAAATTAGAAATAATGTCTTTTAAGAAAATGTATTTTTTGATTGGACATTTAGTAAATATGTTGACCTGAAGTTGGGATGAAATGTGTGAACCATAATCCTTATTATAAATATTCACATGTGTATAGGTATGTACAAAAATTGTATGATGGAACTTGTGTGTAGATGATGTAAGAAGAAGTCTATGAAATCATGTGTGATGATATATAGGATTCCATGGGTGTGTATTTGTAATTAACGGTATGTAACAAGTTTCTAGAATAAATTTTCAAAGGAAAAATGAATTTTGGAAATTGATTTGTTTTTTAATGTTGGCCTACTTTTGAGAATGTCGGTTCTTTTTCTATGAATATGGATTTCATCTATTAAATGAATCCTAGTTAGAAGGTGTTTTTAAAATTTAATATGAAATAGTTTTGTATGAAATGATTGTTTTTGGTTTATATTATGTGTTTTCATCATTTTAACATGTTGGTTTTTCTTAAGATGTTCTTTTTGTTAACGTTTCAAGATGTTATTGATTCAGGTTTTTCATTTCATATGTTGATCAAAATATTATTCACAGAATAGTCCCCAAAGATTCATGTGTGCCTCGTCATTTTTTTTATTGTTATCTATTGTTTCTTGTCTTTAAAAGTGATTGAGGTACAATAAAGGTAGTATAATGGCTGGATGATGTTGTGTTTTTCATCATATTGTTGGTAATTATAAATGTATTTGGGTTCCATGTTGTGTTGTGTCTATTATTGGGTTTATATTCGGACCATTAGAATATGATTGTCCCATAATCAGTGAATGATGGTATTACATGGGAAACAATTAAGGCCACTTTCATTAAAATATCATATATAAGGATGTGAAAATGAGGTAGGTGGAAAATCATATGTATGTTTCGTTGGGCCAATGTCTAGTTAAATATTCTGTTAACCACATCAAATTGTTGGGTTTCTTATCTCTAGAGGTGGAATCAAAGCATCAAGTGGAATCCCCTCTTTTCGAGTGGGATCTTCATCTCGATATCACAGAAAAAATCCTCACCTCGAGTGATGTATATTTCAAAAAGATCAGGGAAGATGCATTTTTAGATGATTCGGATCTCCGGTCACTATTAGTGGTGATTTCTTATCATAAGGTTTCATCATCTATTGAGGGGATTGTTCTAGATGATTCTATTCGCATGGATTCTCCTTTGTGGGTTCCCACTTATCGTTCATTGGATCGTTCCGTTATATAAACCAACGTGGTCGGTTTGGAAACTAAAATACATTTGGTGATGTCCCTCTTATGACTTGTCATTATTAAGGCTATCTAGGTTAGCTGGAGATGTTTTTAAGAATCATTTTTAAGAAGAAATCTTAATCAATGAATTTTTTATATTTTCTATGAGTTAATATATGCTATAGACAACCGTTATCTATCCACAAGCTCCAAAATAAAACTCAGAAAAAGTTAGGAATCCCCAAGGGTTTTTAAAAATAGTGGACCAGATTTTTTCTCCAATGATGGGTTCAAGATGGTTGAATGTTTACTTTTTATATTTTTCACTTTTTTATAGTTTTTATTTCTATTCTGTAACCATGATTGTTTGGTTAATTATAAATTCAAGTGGATAAGTCTAATTGAATATGTTTCTTTGATTCTTTTTTTCATCTATTTGAATTCTAGGCCATTGTGAGGTTTTCCCTCTATCATAGTATTTCTTGAGTTGTATATTATAGAGTCTTGAAAAGTTAAAAAATTTTGTTTTTTATACATTTTTTGTTTCTTTTTTTCAAAAATATTACCCTACTGTAGAGGGATTTTGGTTTTATTTAGTAGCTATCTGGGTTCCCAGTAAGTCGTGTTTCCATGTATTCAGTTATCTATGTACGGTGAGTCCAATGTAATTAAAATGCGATAGTTGATGGCTTATGGTGGGAGAAATATTTATAGTATTCTCATTTTACATTGTGTTGTGGTTTTATTTAGAAGAGGACTAGTGTGTCTTGTGATGTAAAAAAGGCCACCCTATAGTTCATGGTTTTGTTCGGATAATTCCATGATTGGGATCAAGTTCTAATTATGATTCGGATGAGTTACTTTTTAGGGGAAGAAAGTGTTTATGTTGGGGAAATTTCCACACCCTATCCTTTGTAATTATTGAATTTTTTTATTTCCAGGGATTTCGATACAGTATTTCATGTTTGTTTTGAGAATGAGATTAATTTTTTTAATTTTTGATGTATCAGGTGAGTTTTTTTGCATGTTCATAGTTACCAAACAATTTGGGTAAACCGTGTAGGTTCTCACTAGTAACCTTATGTATTTTCTTTTGTAATTGGGTGGATTATTTTTTTGTTCAGGAGTAACGAAGATTGCTTGTTCATTGTATGGAAATCCATGTGTAAGGTTCTATCTATTTGGACTTTCGTGACTATGTGGTTTGTGCATAGATTGGGAATTTGAGTAGCAAGACCTTGCGAGGTACACATATTCTCAAAAATTATAAATTCCATGTTTCCCCTTTATTGTTTTTATCCCTAAATCATGATTATTATCCCTTTTGAACAAAGAACACCATGGGTTATTCCAAACTTCTCCTCCATTTCCCTTATTCCATTTTGAATAGCCATAATGGTTCAAAGTTAAAATTCTTTTGGTTTTTGGTCAATTTTTTCTTCTTCTTCCCCTCTAATAATTTTGAGGATCTTCCCTTATGGTGATTCATTTTGGTTGAACCCTATATGATTGGGTGGATTTTGGTTCGATTTATTTGGTTTTAGTATATGTGGATTGTTCTTTGGGGTGTTCTCTTCCTTATCACAGAGTTCCATAACATTTTCACTCTCTTTAGGTGGGTGTCTCCATCATTTTCTATTTCGGAACATTCCATTGAATGGTTCATCTTTCCTATATTCATCCAAGGTAATATAATCATTCTTATTCCATGTTATTATAAATTTAATTTTTGTTTTTATGATGTAAAATAGGTGATAACTAGTTAATAAAGGGTTTTTCTTAAATTCTATTTTGTCATCATGTGTGCATGTTATATGATAAATTGTTTATGGGTCCCTTTTTATGAAATTTATTTTCTTAAGAGTATTTTTGGCCTTGGTTACATTTAATAGTTTCTATTGATTGTTATATCAACCTTTCATAATATATGTGGTTCTTTGAAATGTTTTTGGATTATCTATTGTGATTTAATGATTGTTCCATTGGATGTAGGAACATCCATATGTACATGTGGTTCATGTATGGATGTGAAAAAAATGAGAATGGCCTTATTTTACTTAAAGGCCCGATTTTCAAAACACTCAACATTTCCTTCTCCCCTCATTCTAAATTTCCCTTATGCCTAAATTATTTATAAATGTTTCATGGTCTCTAAGTGGATTGAAAATGGGTTTAAATTTTATGTTCAAAAGTATTACAACCTTGGAACATTGGAATGTGGTTGGAATTAAAATTGTGTGAAATCCCATTTTTTACTAGTAATAATGATATGTGGTTCATTTTTTTTGAAACTCTATAAGAAATAGAATTGAAAATGAAATGTAATGTATTTTATTACATTATGCACATGAGTGTGGCGTTTCATAATATTTCATAAATAATATAGAAATGTTTTATAATTGTATTTGAAAGAGAGATGATTTGATGACAAGTTGTTACTTTATGATTATTGTGAATGAATGTGGTTTTGGAAATATACATTCTCAAACGGAAATATGTCATGATTTTGGAAATGGATTGAATGATCATGTGATGTTAGAACCCGATTGGAACTTGTGAAGTAAATGTATTTTCATGTGATTTAGGAATATTGGCTTATAACAAGAAACCACTTGAACCTTAGGAGAGATCCATTCTAGTGTCTCGTGGAAGAGTGTGTGTGGTATTGAGTCCATTGGAATATGTATGGGATCCTCTATAGTGTATCGTGAATAAGAACAATGTTATTTGAGGTTTATAATCCAATTTCATCCGTGTATTATTATTATTATCATCATCATTGAGGTCATGTGAATCTTTAATAGGGTCGAGTGATAGTTGTAGGTCGACCCCGATTAGATGGGTTGGTACCCCTAGGCTATCTAAAATCTAGGTGGGGTGTGCCACATGTGAGGCTTGTTTAGAGCCACCAGTTGGTTATTAACTATGGATCCTCACTATACACTAACAAGGGATTCTAATTCAAGTATGACCTAGGATCCCTATATGGATTATTAAGAAATTCTCGTGGTTTCTATATGTATTTCATGTTTATTTTTAAATTTCACTTGGTTTCTTATTTATACTACTTAATTTTTACAGAAAAATTTGTATCATTTTTTGGGGTTTTAATTTGGTTTTGGGTTATAAAATTCTATTCCATTTTAAAAATAGTTATGTAGTCTATGTTTTTTTGAAAATGGGAAAGCTGTGATTTTTTGTTAAAATATGAAAATTTAATTTTTACAAATTTATTTCAAATGATTACTTGTGAAATATTTTAGGAAATAAAATATATGGATTTGAGGTGGATTTCTACTAAGCTATTAACGATCATATCCTACTTGCACCATTCGGTTTCGGAGGATGCAATATTTTTTTAGGTTCCAATATTTTCTTAATTTTTCTATTATAGTAGGTCACTCATGTGGTTGGTGGTGACTAAATGGTCACATGGAAATTTTGAGGGTGTGCTTTTTTTTTTTGCTTTTTTTTCATTTTTTATCAGGTTCAAAAAAAATTTATATTGATAAATTTTTATATGTATTGGTTTTCTATTGTTGTAATTCTTTTGTGAGTTTACTTTTGGTATGTTGAACAAATTTTATTCTAGGATGAAATCCTTCCCATTATATTATTTTAATTCCCGTTACTCATTTCCATCTTGTGGGGATAAGGGATTCCATTTGGGCTATGTATTGGATTGGGTAGGGTGTCTGGTCAGATGGAGTCCCAACCATGTTCATCATAATGAATTATATATCCATATAATGAATTTGGAAAATTGTTGTTTTTTTATGAGATTTTTAGTAAGGGATTAGCGAACTGATCTAATCCATTATGGTGCTTTCTCCATTCTGTTTTTGGGTAAAGGGAGTATGCCCAATCCAAATGGGACTTATTAAACAATTGATATAAGATTTTAAAGTGAACCTAATACAGCATTGTAATTTTTAAACAATGTTTATCGTAATGGGGAGTAAAACCAATCAACTATAAGACTCTATCCTCTATGATAGTGTTGAGAGTGAGATTTGACTTATTCATATGATGTTATGTTTTATATTATTTCCACGAATTTATGATTTTATGAACATATGCTAACATTTATTTATACCATGATTCAATTATTATATCACACTATAATTTATGTTAAATGATCGTAATTTTTATATTAAGAGTTCATAATTCCTGAATTATTGAAAAATATTATTTTTCATGTTCTTTTAAAAATAAATTTCCACATCTATTGTTTTCTCATATGTTTCCAGTGTAATCCATTATTGTATGTTGATAAAGTTTTCATTATTTTTAATTTTATCCCACCCATATATCATGATTGAATTCTTCATGTTATGATGAAAATATTAATTTATATGAATTATATAAGGGGTTATAGAAGAGTTTGATTGTTGATAAATGGCCCCCTATTTTTTAAAATAAGTCTCATATGTAACAGTTCTATAATGACACTAATTCAAAAGGATCCCTCAGATAAGTGAGATTATTTTGCGATGTAATATTTAAATTTTTATGATGTTATAATATAAATATATTTTTATCTTGTTCATTAATATTTTATATCAAATAAAGTCCCACTTATATTTTACAAGTGGATGAATGAACTTAAGTAAATCCCTTAGAGATATGACTAAGGATTAGAGAAAATTATAATAATTTTTAACATAGTGATTTTTTATTTCCATGAAATTTATCCCTTATATGGATACATGGAAGTGGATATTTAAATGGAACATATGCCGCAAGGGGTAAGCACACTAAAATAGTTTTGCTGATCATTGAGTAGATCATCACTCTAAATCATAATGGGTTGGAAAAAAAACTGCACACCTGGATGGACACTCCTATTAGATTTGATTTGTATGATTATATACCCTTATTAAACATTAATTATGGATTTATTTTCTAGTTATATTGAGGCACTACGTTGATATTTTTAAGATAACCCAACCTAAAGTAACTAATTTTAAACTGATATTGAAATAGAATGAACTAAAGTGATTATTGGATAATGTGATGATGTAAATTTTAAAATGGATTTAATATTTAATCCCTTTTAGTTTATTGTATTATAAATTTACCAATATATTGTTAAACATTTTACACTCATGTTAACCACTTTAGATTTAGTGATTGCTGGAATGAGAGGGACATGAGGTAACACTTGGGGTGAGTGATAATGTGAGGATTTCTTAAATGATGAAGCAATTGTAATATAAGATTTTATAAGATATATATTTATTATTGAAAACCAACTATCATGAAATATGATTCACAATGTTAAAATATTTTAAATCAAATGTGCAACCAAGAATTGAAGGAAATATTCTAATGAATGATTAGATGAAGGTGATTTTGAATAAGGAAAGTCTCATTTTCCTTAGTATAACAAATCTTGTAAGAAAACCATGGAATTTCTAAAATGAGATAGGTATATTATTTATTTATGAAAGAGGGGGTCATCAAAAAATAAACGTCTATAAGAACTTTTAGGGGTTATTTGGCATTATGAGGTTGGAAGTCATGCATCCAAAACCACCACTAAATGTCTAATGTTGTACGGGTGGAAAACATTTTGAATTATTTGAGTCAATTTCAAAATATATCATCTAGGAAGTATGATAGGAATCAACAAAAAATGGACAAGGGAAAAAGAGGGATTATTTTAAATAAGAACTATGGATTTTGGTGCCAAAAAAGATGTTGACTAAGGAAGACTGGTCATCCACTCAATAACTATGAGTAATATAATTCAAACTTTTTCAACCCAATTCATTATAAAAATAATGTTTTCTCAAAAAATCAAATGATCACCTCGAAAAAAAAATTTAAACATTATAATAAAATAAATTATATTAATTGATTTATTGTATCACATCATTAAGGTCATGGGAATGTGTCTTATGAAAATATTATTATCCATTAAAAATATAATCTTGTTTGGAAAATTGATTAGTTCTCTCTTCTTATAGGAAAAATTATACAGTACAAGGATATAAAATTTTATATCAATTATATATTGTCTATTTATGGAAGTTTATGAACACCCCTTATAATGAAAATAATCAGTGTGGGTCATGATACAGATTAATAATAATCTCCTGGATCAAATGGATGGGGAAAAAGTAAATATTTGAGATAATCATACTCTGAAGGAAAATGATATGATACCTATATTTGTAAGGTTCAAATATCTATAGAATTGATTTCTAGATTTATTCATATCTAAAATACTACATTAAATAATTTCATAAGATGGTAATATTTAAAATTTTGGGGCATAAATCAATTTAGTTGGGAAAATGTAATGCCATAGGTTTTTTAAAATCAAATTTTTTCCCTAATATATATGCCCATAATTATAAACCTTTTCTGTATATACAATGAATTAAAATATATTAGGACACAGTTCCTATAAGATTGTAATTAAACCAGCTATATTTTATTAATTCATTTTAAGAAATTAAAATAAAATAACATGAAACTAAATATTACACACCCTGGGATAGTGAATCCATTAGAAGTACATAACTTAAAAGCTTTCAAAAATTGAAAAGGAGTAAATATTTACCATTAGGTGATCTCTTATATCATTTTCACTATTGAATATCATTTATTGTCAAAGAAATCCTAAAATGTGTAAGAAAATCATAAATGGTGAAATAACATTTTTCAATCTAAAATAAATTTTTTTGAAAATATATTGTGAATGGAATGTGTTAACTAATACTATATTTTAGAACAAAATATTTTTATTGAAAAAATGATTATTGTAAATATATTACTTGAAAATATGGCCATCTCAATTATGATGATTGAAAATAGAATTTTTTATATAAATCAAATAAAATTAGAAATCTATTATAATGTTAAAAAAATATAACTCACAATGAAAATGAAATAAAATATTAAAATAGTATATATACATATATATTACATATAAAATTTATAAATAAATATATTTTAATTATTAAAATAGGATATGAAGTATTTATAAAATTAAAAATAATATTTTATTACCTACGATGAGGTAAAATTAAATTCACAATATAAAAACTATTTAATGGTATTTAAAAAAGATTATTTATTATAAAAGTGATAGTTATTTTCAAAGTATAATTTTATTAAGTATTATATGTTTTTTAAAATTAAATTAAATTGATAATTGAGAATTTAATTATGTAATACAATTCAATTAACATATTTTATTTTATAAATTGATAAGAACATATATTAAAAACAATCAATTCTTAAAAAACACCATATATTCAACAAAATTTATATTCATTATAAATTAGTTTTTTTTCCAAAATGTGAAAAAATTAAAAAAAAATAATATTATTTTTTTATAAAATAATCATAATTTTTTAATAACTTATATCCAAGTTAAATCACTTTTGTATATTTTTCATAATTAATTAATTTATGGTTCAATATTAAAAAAACTAATTTTTCTAAATATTATCAATTTTTTATAACAGAAATGACTAAAATATTTTTCTAACACATTTATATAGAAAAATGTAATTAATAACTAATAAAAATAATTTTGATTGTCTATTTCTATCTTATAAAACTAATGTTTATATTTTTTGAAACTCATGTAATATTTAACATAAAAAACATTTTGTATGTGATTAAATAAAAAATTAGTGAATATAAACTTCCGCAATTATACATATCAAAATTATATTCCAATTTATTTTCATCTTTTCAATAATATTTTAAATATTCATTTTCAATTTTATACATAAATATAATATTAGTAAGATTAATGATAATTGATAATATAATTGTATAAAAAATTAAGATTATTTTCTATTAATATCATATAGTTTTTATCTAATTATTTCAATTTATCTATATTTCATGATGACTCTGCTTTTATGGATTATCCTAAATATAATTATGTGAATGTTATTTCAATTGTTAGTCAATACAAAATATTATTTAAAACAAATAATTGTTAAAAATTATTTTATACACAAATGTGTTTTATATGTATTATATATATTAATATAAAATATCATTTCCTAATATTTTGATATTTAATTGAAATAAATAGATATTATATTTTTTTATAAAAAATTATAATTTTGTTATATATGTTAACTTTTACTATTAAAATTAAAAATAAATTACTTACTTAAAAAAATCCTACCAATTTAATAATCCAAATGATATAATGTATAAACCTATGGTAAAAGACTTGAAATAATATCCAAATATGTGTGGAAAGTCTTGGTTGGGTATTTCATGTCAAAATACCACAAAAACCCATTAGTATGAAATTTTGGTGTCATTTACCAAGTAATGGTGTCATTATATTACAGAAGTGTAATGGGTATTCCGAAAACAATAATTTTCTTCATCGGTAAAAGAGGATTTTTTACACCCCCATTGGTTACACTTATCAATCTAAATTTTTTAAACATTTTCCCAAAAAATTATCCTAAACTCCATTTATTAATCTATGAAACCTTATTATCATTATATTTTCTAAAGGTATTCTTTTCAATGATGATTTTTTAGAGAAGATCATGTTTCCAATTTTTTTATTAGATTCTTCGTAATCTATTCTTCATAATTTTCATATGACAAATATGATATATATTTAATCATATAATGACATAAATAAAATTATTATAATTAGTTTTTATTATATTAATAAAATAACAATTAATTTTTACTCTCTAACCTCTATAACATATAAAAACTTCATTGGTTCATTGCATGCACTATTATCTACACAAAATTATGCCTTACATTTTTCAAACCACCTTCCATGGGTTGTTTTTAATGATGGAATTAGTGAATAAATATGATATCCATAATAAAATTATGTTTCTAAACAATAACATAATTATCTACATCATTTCACTCCCACTATTTTAGAAATAAAAATTTTAACCCTGTGCTGTGAAGACTACCTCTTTCTAGATTTAATAGTTTAAATTTTTATCATAATATTAATCAATTATTAAAACACAGAACATAAGAGTCCTCGTACAAATAAAATAAATTTAATGTGAATATTATTCAAATTATAATAGTATGGGAATAAAAATACCTCAAATTAGAATATCAATAATATCAGCATACTTCATTTATTATGATACTAAAAAATTCATTAGCAATTCACTCCCATCGAAATATAGTGTGTTTTTGTTTTGGTTGGTTTTTCCAGATGCTTGAATAATACTATAAAGTAATACCATAGATGAATATGAAACTTATATAATAATTTTATATTATTATTAAATTAAATTACTAATTTGTTTTTTGGCTTGGAATTGATATATTATTTATATAAAATATCATTAAAATGTCATCTTCAATATCTAAAACTATCAAAATAATCCGATAATAATTCAATTTTTATTCAAAAATATGAATGAAATATAAAAAATATGCATTGTATGATAATAAATTGATGAAATTAAATTAAATATACATTACTAAGTACCCTTTTCATTTATCTAACAAACATAATTTGATTTTTCAAGAAATTAGGCATGTGTGCATAACGAATATGGGATAAGGTATGTTTTTCTATCTCAACTACCTTTTAATGAGGTACACATTGATAATATTCACCCAAAGTCATTAGTATAGTGTGAATAAATCCCATTTTACTCATAATTTATTCAATTATTTCTTGAACATTGATGATTTGTTTTGATTGAATCTCATCGTTGTTGTTTTCTATTTTTGATGCCTTACCTAAATAATGAGGGTTTTCATATCTCAATCATCCTTCTTAGGTAATAATTTTTCCAATTGAATTATATAATTAATATCATATGGTTTACCCAATTTAAATATTTGGGGATTCACATTTCAATCAATAAACGTTTATTTATAAGATTATTCATACTTAAAAAATAAATTATATCAATAATAACTCTCATCCTCTCAACTGATAATTTCTGTAACATTCCATTAATTTCAATTCATTTTAATGTCCAATTTTTTTTTTGGATTTATATTTATATATTATGTCATTTTACCTTAATAATTAAATTATTATATTTCCAAAAATAGGTTTCATCATCCCTTTATTAATATAATGTATGAAAAAAATATTTTCAAATGGGTTTCCATCCATGATTATTTGTTAAATCTTCTGAACCACCCTCCAATTATGCATTATAAATTTTCACTATTTTAAATGGACTTCATAAAGAAAATTTATTTTATTTTGGTATGTATTTAACTTTAATATACATATAAAAAATATCCATATGAAATCTAGGGTTTTAGGTGATCTTAATTTCCTTCAAATGTCACACTTTTATACTGACATATTTTAAGGGAATGTTCATACTTCTTGTCTCATGTCAGGAATCAACACCATGAAATATCATAAAATCATTAGTGGGTTTGTAAACCTATGGTTATCTTATAGAGGTTACACTTGGTTTAATTTTTTTTGAATGATATAACGTATTCCCATTTTAAAATAATAATTACTTCTAAAGATTCTCCAAATTGGTCCATTTTTATTTTTTCTTATCCTAGATCCATCTCATGAATGTATATTTATTTGAAATCAAATTTCAGCACCTATTACTCATTTCCAAATATGAATATATGAATGAATTAACTATTTCATCTCTAGGGAATCCTTATGAGTTATCATACTATTATGCCTTAAAATAAAATTATGACACCTTCTTTATTCTCATGGATTTAAAAATGTTTATTATATATGTGTGGTTTATTTTCCATATATGGAATATATATATATATATATTATTTTAACATATGGATGATTTTTACTAGACTTATATATCAATCAAATGTAGTTTCAAAAGATTTGTCTCTCATGAGATGTCGTCTATGGGATTAGGGAGTGAACATAATCTGGAATTGGTCTTTGTGAAATATTTTAATTGGAATAGAGAGTGAAAAAATTGCAAATGGGTCTTTTTACAAAATTTTATAATATTAATGCAAGAAAATAATCCACCATTGGTATTTATACACTATGTTTATGAGAATCTGGAGTGAAATCAGTCCACTAACATACTTTTTTCACAACTATATTCTTCGACGTGATCCTTGAATTATGATTATAATGAGATGTTTTATATTTTTTCCATGTATTTATTATTCCATGATATTATTTTATCATTTCATTATACCATGATTTCATTCTTATCACAAATTATTATTATAGTGAACCAAAATTTCATAATTGAATACTTTATCTTAATATTATAATATTCAATATAAATAAATACGATCAATTCTAGAACCAAAACAGTTTAGCATATTTGGATGCTTTCATACATTAATAATTGGAATATAAAATGATCAATATTATATCAAACATGGTTAGTTACAATGATAAATATTCTTAAATATCAACAAATTTCTACATTTCATCATTAAAAGGGGAATGGAAGGTTAAGAAATAATGAGATCATATTTTCAAAAAGGGTAAAAATAAGAGATATAAATTGATGATCATAAATGAGAAATAAAAAACAATATGGGTATGATGACCTGATAATAAAATTAATTATTCAAACTGAAATGTTAATGATCGTTAATCATGAATCATGGATAAGGGGTTTCATAACAAAAGATAAAATATATATGTATTTATATTCATCAATAATATATAATCTATCATGAGAACATTAGTATAATATAAGGAATAAGTTTTTTTAATATAAATTAGTTTGTAAAATGATATCCTTTGTCATTGATCACTATACACATTATCAAATTGGATTGGTTTCACTCCCCATTCCATAATTTTCTTAGTCACGGTTCAATTCCATATTATTCAAAATAGATATAGTCTCATTATTGTACTATGTTCACCCCCATTCCATTAATTTTCATCTCATGAGGTATAAAAAATAAAAAATACATTTTAGGGATATATAATACATGGAACACCGAAAATATAATGAAAACCATAAATATTTATGACATAAGATCATCAAAAATTAATCCTATGATCATATCACAACCCATGGAAAGTGTACAGTTTTCATAAATCTTTTCATATTATTCATAAACTATCGTATGCGAGAATAAATATCGAAATATGAAATCATATCCCAATAAAATCATTATAATCATCAAAGGATGAACTTATTGAATAAAATATAATTAATATATCCCAAGATTATATATTGAGGAAAATAACCTATAAATTTTTATAGAGAATATTTAGAAAATATAAAAACATTGTATCATGGAAAAAATATTTTTAAATTAACAGTGAAATAAAAAATACATTTTTAAATAAATTAATATACATGATGATGGGGATATTTGTTCGTGTAGTGTTCATTAAAAAATCATTTCACATTTCCAAAGAACTGTCAAATGTAACAAGTTTGAAAAATGATTATAATATTTCTTTTAAACTTTGGTAAAAGGTATAATATGGTTAAAATGAAATTAAAAAATATTTTTACTTTAGTAAACACATTCATAGTTTTGTTATAGAAAATACAAACATGAAAGAAATAATTATTGACTAAGTAGAATAAACAGGGTTAGTTTTCTGTAAAAATAATCTTTCAATATAATTAATAGTAAATTAGTGAAAAATTAAATAAATAAATTTAATGAATATAAATATGTATTGGAAGATAAAATAAAAAATATTTTTGATGGATATATAATATAACTACATCCTCAAAAATATTAGAATAATTAACCACATTACAAATTAAGAATGTAACATAAACCCCTTACATGTTTTTGTTACTTTTTGAATCATAACCCTCATGATAAATATTTATTCAAATGAAACATTAAAAAATTATTAACAAGAAATTAAGGATATGAAATTAAAAATGGGGTGTAAATTCACCAGACTATTGAAATAAATGATAAATATGGATTATATCTCACAGAATCCAATGTGATATGAGAAAAGCTTACCTCATGTATGTTTTTTTCAAAAGAAATATAACATCATATAAAATAAAATTAAAATTATTATAAATTTATAATATAAAAATATAAATACATATAATAAAAAAATTGATTATATATTATATCTTATCACCCATTCATTATAAATAATTAATTATCATCATAATTTCTAGTGTTAACAACATCATATTTCATTAATGTTTTTGTTTAGGAATTGTGTCCCGTGAACATTGATTATGGTTTATACATTTATATACTCTTATTAATTATATTTATATAATTAATATTAATTATATACATATTTATTACCACTTATATTTAGAGGTTATGAATATGACTTACATCCCTACCTGGAGACGATAGTCTGTACGTATTGTTGAATGGTGTTTCCATTTTTTGATGGATAAAATATAAGAGTGGTAAATTATAATTAATATTTATATAAGAATTATTATAACATAAATAATATATATATACATTACATCTATCATGAAACCCTACTTTGAATGACGTGATTTCAAATGAATCCCATCACTATGGGAGGTAGTGGTCTATATATACACACAAGTGATAATTTCATCTGTTGTTTTATAAATTTAAGGTGGAAAATTGATGTTAAATAATCATGGTAACATCTAAAAATATTTTTTTATTATTAATTTCTCTTTATTTTATATATATAATAAATTTATAGGAAATAAGACGAGAAATAATTTTGAAATATCTAGGTAAGATTTATATATCCCCTTTGAGAGATATCCTATGGCATAAATTGTAAACCATGAGCTTTTATTCTTAGGTGAATAACTAAAGCTATAGGATTAACGTATGAATGGATAAACATGTTGATGTGGGTGTTTTATAATCATAAAGGATCAAATATTGTAAATAAAAGAGTAGTTTTGGTTTCTTCTTATAAGTGAAGGGGGGACACAAAATGAATTTCTAAAAATACTTCATTGACATTTGGTTACAATCAAGGAAAAGTAGATTAAAATGGACAAGTAATATAATGTTTGATAATATTTGGTTTAAATATCTTTAATAAATATTAATTATTAAATTTATGGTGGAAGTACTATTATATATCTTGGATTACACATGAATAAAAATGGTTTAAACATAATCCGGGTTAAACAATTTTACAATTTTCACTATACATTAGGACCAAAAAGATTAAAATATTAAAATTATATTCTTTATTGAGTTTCCAAATTTGAGATTAATTTTACAAGATTCAAATTATATGATATGTAGTAAATAATTTTAAATAAGCATAATAACCACAAATGAAACCCATTGTAGAAATATTCATTTTTATGTTTAAAATTGATTTCACTTCCACACCTAGTCTTGTAAAACCATGAAATGAATATTAAAATATATTAATGAATTTATAATCTATTCTCTTCATTAATATAATTTTAATTTGTATATTAATATAAAATGTTATTATAAAACACATTGTGTGGAAAAACAATATTTTTAGCAAATTATGTTTTTAAGATGAAAAATTAACTTATAAAAAATCATGTATCGTTATAATACCCATGTAAGTAATTATATTATTTAAAATAAAACAAATTAATGAAATTTAGGAAAAAAACATAAACATAATGGTCCATTGACAGGAAAAAATATATCTATTTTACAAAAATTAGTATATTTCACTTTTCACTAAAAATTAAATATTTTTAAAAAAATTCTAAAACATTAACACAAATATAATATTTACATTCATGATTCAAAAATGATATTAATTTACTAAAATAAAATTTAAAAAAATGATATTAATTATTTATAAATTTTTGTCACAAAAAAAGTAAAACATTTTTTAATAAAATGCAATTTTGAAACAAAAAATGAATATTTTGAAAATGGGGTTTTTATTTATTATTGAATTAATGAAAAAAATTATTTATTTCAACCCATTATAAATTTTTTCAAATTTTTTGTTACTATTTTGACAACATATCTAAATATAAATGTTGTTTTTGAATATTTTATTATGTGTTTTTAACACTAAATATTGCATACAAGGTGCGGTATTTAGTACATCAAGTTTATTTCAATGAAAATACTTTTAAAATATTAGGATTTATCATTATACCCCCATAAAATTAATTTAACACTAAAATTATTAAACTCTAATGTAAAAAAAATAATGATAAATTTTAGTCATCACATCTTCACGATTATGTGTAGCTTACTCGAATTTTTATTCTTATATAGAACTTCAACTAGGTGAGTAGTCATGTTCTGAAAAACAATATATTTAGTCAAATATTTATACATATATTTTATCATATGATATATAATTCTATACTAGTATAACATATAGTACCAGGACATTTGAAGTATTAGTTATGTACTTCCTTAAGAAATATACATGGAACACCTCATGAAATTAATAGATATTTAGTGAGAGTGACATACTATTTGAAATAATCCCTATCTGATAAAAAATATCTAATGGACCACTATAAAAAAAATTCAACATTACCATATTTAAAAATATCAAAATATTAATTAATTGATAAATTTAGAAGAGTATTTTACCATAAAAATTTAATTCAATATCTTGCTAGTGATTGTCATCATAAATATTTTTCCAACCTTAAACATCATTGATGTATTGTTGAATAATATTAATATAATATACCATTTACTAATCATTCTCATGTCTAAATAACATTCATTCTCCTAATTCGACCCATCATATTGGAGTTACTCTTATATTTCCATATAGGGCTTCATATGTAAAAATTAGAATTCTTGAGGTAATGATAGAGTTATAATAGAATTATACTGGAGGAAGGTTTTGATCTCAATCTCCTTTAATGTATAGATAATAGTATCTCAATATATCCCCCACGTTTTTAATAGTCCTATCAGGCTAACCATTAGTCTAATGTTCAGAATTAGCAGTTAAATAATACTATGTATCTAGATGATGTTGAATAATTCTCTATCACTTTGAGGTAAACCTCATATCTTGATCAGATATAATAAAATTTGGTACTAAAAACATCTTTACCACTCCATCTATATTTATCTTGGAAAAAATAAAAAAAAAAGAAATACTCTTATTTAAAAATGATCTAGGTTAACTTTATATGTTTATTAAATAATATCTAAATAGATTTATCTTCATTATATATTTTTGGGATTATACGGAAAAAATTTATGGAGTTGTATTCTCAACTTCATTCAACTATGTGTAACAGTTGTAATATTCCATTAGACTTCTGTCTCTTAGCCATGACTTGGTGACATACCATGTACCATGAAACCTACTATACAATATATCTCTATATTTTTGACAAAAAAATTACTCTTCAAATTGGTATACCTATTCATACTTCCCTGATGAGTTGATAATAGGTATCTATGAGATTCTTTCAGTAACTCTTAATCCAAATATGATATTGACAGGGTGCAAGATCAGTACTTTAACTTTATCATTTCTTCATAATAAATGTTGTTCTTAGGAACATTTACCACACTCTTCTATATCTTCACAATATACTTCGTTACCCTTGTACTCATTAAATTGATTTATAGTAGAACAAACATATGCGAAAGATAATATTTCACGTTATACTGAAATATTTCAAGGAAAATACATTAATAATCAATAAATATTAGATATTTTGTGATACTCATCATAGTTAATCAAGCCTGATTCGTTTGACTCGAAGCATGTGAAACATTTTTTGATTTCCAATAATAGAAATATATTTTCAATTCATAAGCATTAATAAACTCTAACCATCTTTTTTATAACATATTAATCTATTTATAGGTGAATATATACGTTATTCTAATATGAATAGTTTATATATAACACCATTCATTGTAAATATAATGAATTCGCGTCTTCTATAAATGTATTACAACTGCAAACTCTATATCACGAGTCATATAATTTTTCACATTAAAATTCAATATTTATGAGGAAAAATATATCACCATATAATTATATATAATAACACATCCCATCAAATTATTCAATGAACAACAATAATTAAAAAACCCATCTCATCTTCTATGTAGTGTGAGCATAGGTTCACACACCATCCTTCTCATCAGTATCATTAAATTCCCATCACAATCATTAGTCTACAAAAATTAACTCCCTTTGAGTTAGCAATGTGAGTATGTTAGATAATCAAAAAAAATACTCATAGATAATTAATAATATTTTTCCTATCAAATAATACTATGGATCTTAATCAATTTATTTGTTTTGGGACAATTTCAATAACTTCTGTCACCAATGGATACAATATTATAAACATTATATAGATTACGTGTCCCAAAAATGAATCTTTAGCTATATTAAAAATTCACTCATGGTAAATTTTTCATACATATGCTTCTCCCTTAGGATCATTAGATCAATCCCCAAGTGATATTCTAGTTGGTCTTCTTTATTGGATAATATAATAATATTGATTATAAATAGTACCTAAACTGTTCAAGTTAATCTCTAAAGATATTATTGATTACATACCTAATTATAATGGGTATTTTAGAAACATTTAATGGATTATATATATATTCATTAACACGGTGCCATAAATTAATGGTTTTCATTAGGTGTGACTTACCTATTGGGCCACAAAAAATAGTTTCTATATAGAATATCAATTGTCAAAAAATATTGAGATGGTTATAATATATAAACATATCATCATTATAGGGAGGATGATACATATTTTTTATCATGATATTTTTATGTTCCTAATAAGAAATGTAGAGTAACAATTATCTATCTTTCTTCTTAATTAAAATAACATGTACAACCCAAGGTGTCACACTTGGCAGAATGATTACCATATAATGATTCTCCTAGAGTTTTTTCATCAATTCCTAAAACTCGATTAGGGTAATTCCATATAAACTCTATGTGATTTTTTGATAAAAATTTATGATTTTAATAGAAATATCAATATCATGATTTAGTGTATGCCTAGTAAACTCATATAGAAATACATTAATGTACTATTTTAAAAAATTAATATCTTTGATGTGGATTTTTTTCTCAACTCTATGAGATAAATGATCCTAATTAATAGTAATCATGACCCAGACAATAACTTTAATTTCCATTTTAAGTTCATATTTACCATCACACAAATAAAAATTCATATGATTGCAGTAAATATGGAATTTAATTTATTTTTTCTATATATAGATAAGTTATATATTTAGAAATGGATTATCAATGATCCTAATCACATAACATTCCATTATTATAAGAATAATGATATTGTTTTTTATGTTCATAATTAAAAACAGTAACATGACATACACAAATTAAGAGTATAAGATAAGTGTTCCTTAAAAATAATGATCAACCCTTTTGAATAACATTGAATTAATACTTCGCTAATCTAGGATATTGCTCTTGGATTATGGAATTCACTCAGAAAATTTCCATGTTCCCCACACATAACAATATACACATGAAATTGTGATTTAGAATTTAATTTATTTATATCTATTAAACTCTCCATTATTACTCAAAAATAAAATTTAATATTCCCTTTGAGGGGATGTGACATAAGAATTTTACATGATCGATACAGAACCAACAATTACAAAGATTAGTATAAAAGTGATTATCTCTCAGTGTAGGAAAAAAATTTCAACGTGTTAGTCATGTTCGTTATGAGTCTTGGAGTAAACTGTGAAATAATCCAAACAGATAATCACAAATCAAAGTAGGTATGAATGGATGATTCTATTCATCATGTCAAAGAACATTATTGATGTTTTTATAATAAAAAATTCAATTATAGTGGATTCATAAAGGTAATAACTTCTTCTAAAATTATTCCTTGGTATACAAGATGTGTAAAATATCATATATTGATTCCCAGGATTCATTTTGTTCTGTGATAGAAACCTATTTTCTCTCACCTAGTAAAATATCCATTCAATATGAGAAATATGATACTGGTTTAATGTATTTAAATTTTTCAACATTTGGTAATCAATAAAAAATTATAGAGCATCATTATCATTATTTTCAAACCATAGAGTTGAACACTATATTGATTTTCAGGGGTGCATAAATATATTATGTTTCAAATTCTAATAAATTTTCTTGATCTCAGGAATCTCTATATGTTCCATTCTGTATGGAGGAATAGAATCTAGATTCTCCTTAGGCATGATCTCAGTTGTAAATTAATGGCCTCTCTCAGGTGGAATCCCTCAAAAGTATTCAAGAAACACATCTATGATCGTCTCCACTGTGGTTTTAAATACATTATTTTTTATACCCATTACCCAACAATAGACATGCAACATGAATTCTCAGATCTCATATTTGATAATAAATTGACCTTGTTTGGCTATCCTGGATATCAAACTCTGTATATTTATTATAGTTGTCACATGTAGTAGTCCTAAAATTAACTCTCATATGGTAATAATAAATTTGGGATCATTATTAAACTGACTAGAACATACCACAAAATTAGTTTAATGTATAAAATTTCAAGTATATATAGATCCCACAAAAAATCCTACATACTAACATCGAGAGAAAACCCTTGGGAAAACATATTTATATAGATTTTAACCCCATGGGTGTTTATATCACAAAAACCCTCTCACAAATTCACCTACTATTTCCAATCCTTTAATAATTTTTTCATATATAATGTAATGAGAAGAAAAAATATTATTTAAAGAACTAGATATTGTAGAAGTGAAAAGAATAGTTCCTCTCACTATTGATAGTCCAAAACCATTATCTACACGTTTTGGCTGAATGAAATATAATTTTCCTAAACTTCTACCCTATGATTCATTCTGACTCCCATGAGATATGCCACTCTACTGATATAAGATATCTTTACTCGAGGCACCATACCCATTTCCTCTACTACCTCATCTTGTAGAACTTATACTACTAGACTGTTATTGTGGAAAATACCACCTACCCATATTCTTTATTTTTCTAGCTCCACCATCACTAACTAGAAGCCATGGGTTCTAACAGATCCTTTATATTTTACCCATATATCCATAGTATCGGAACTCCACTGGTGGTCAGGGATAATATTTTTGGAAACTATTCTAGCCTACCGCACTGGTGGAAATGTACATGTGTAAGATCCATTATAACAGATCCATTTGAATGGACACTTTTCTTCCCACTACTATGTCTTGAGTTCTCAAAATTACACTTTCTACACTCATATGTCAAAACTATAGATCAAAAATAGGAGACCACATGTCCACCTTATGTAGCCTGCTTCATGTTCACCTCTGAGTTGAGATCGTGATTAACCACTTTTGAAATCTACACTTGTATGATGATGTTCATCTAGTAATTAATTTTACAATTAATTCATCCTTAAATTATTTTTATGATGTTGCTTAATCCACGACCATTGTTGATATAAAGCATTACAAATCTGTAAAGGATCTTGTATAGTTTATTACAGACATACCCACTAGAAGTCATCCTAATGATCACTACTACTCTTTCTGGTATCAGTGTGTCTGGATAAAAATGATCAAATAACATCTAATAGATGTCCACCAACTCCATAGTATATAGTTTTCCATCTTGAGTCTGGATGTCCCATCAATATTTTACATGTTCTCATAACACATATGTCTCCTACATGACTCATTTCACATCTAGAATCTCTAAGTGGTCATGTATAGCATACATAGACTTAATCCCAAACTCATCTCTCATAGGTCCACCCTATATAGTAAAATTTATAAGGTTATACAACTAAAAATCCATTTTCATTTATAAATTATGTTTAATAGCCCTTATTGAGTCTCTTTCCATGAATTGAATGAAGCGGGAAATGTTCTCTTGGAACTTCCTCCCAAATTCATCAAATGACACTATCTATGCCTTGGGTTACACTTATAGTGTTTCATCTTTATACATATCCTCATTCCATCCCCTCAAAAATAATATTCATGGTGGAATATATCTATAATGACATACACAATATTTAAAACTCATAATACATCATTATCATATTTACATTAGTGGAAAATCACAACATGTCTTTTCCCATAACCATTCCATGTGGATATAACTGAGGTATTATCACTACACTTAACCATCCTATGCCTAGGTCATGGTTAACTACGATAAACCCATTCTCATTATTCACATTCCATTAAAAACAATTTTATTAACCCTTTTCATCATTTTTTTATTTTCAATTTCCTAAGCAAGGGAAAATAGGTCAAGTTCAAGAACATACCTGAAACCTGATTCCTTATGTGTGTATACAATTATAGAATATCATAATAACGCTAATTGACTAGAATGATTCATTTAAACCAAACTCTCATGACATACTTGACCATGAGTCAATTCTCATAAATTTTCAAAAATAATTATCACATCACACAACATGTAAGTCACCAAATATGAAATAATATTAATCTATAACAGTAAACAATAATTATATCAATCCTACCCTGGGTACATTGTTTTCCATCATAAATGGGTTTGAAACTCCCAGGAATTATCTCATTACCAATGCCTAACACTTACTAGTATCACGTCTTCCATTCCCTAATTGTACGTCAAAAGAAAAATAAATGAAATATGGACCTTGATACTGCATTGTAACATACTAGCATAGGATCCACTCACCACTACCCCGAACTAGACCACCACATGACATCAAGAATTCCCCCACATAGACTAGTGGTTTCTGACTAGCATTTATGGTCTAATAATGTTCATGGGGAGATAGTACCATAATTTATCCAAGAAAAAAACTAGTTGAAAATATGAATCAGTAAACAAAAAACATATAACCATTAATATTATAGTACAAAGGTCACATGAAAAACAAAAAAATGAAATACAATATAAAAAAACTACAATACATATCATGTTAAACTATGTTCTATGTGTTAAAATGAAAACCCAAAAGTAAAGACACTAAAGACACCCATGATGTTCATGAAAAATGTCTGATTCCATCAACCATGCAACATTCTGACTCAACCATCTAACATAGGGCCTTTTCCATTATCCGGTCATGCAATCATAGAATCAATTCGGGTACCAGTCTAGAATATATTATATGGTGTGAGTATAAATGAGGGGGTAACCACCAACGATTTCTAAAACAATATCCATTCAATAATAATGTATGTAGTTTTAAATAGAAATATGTACAACATATAGATAAACATTAATCACATTATCAATTGTTCATTATTTAACCACATAAACCACTAGGCTTTATGAGGACTCTCGAACCTCAAAACATGTGTATGCCTATGTCAAATTCTTAACTGTTTCATATTATAAATTCATAAATCAATGGAAAAATATATTTTATCATCCATTTCATTTGAATTCGTGATACGAGTAATCGTAATTGTGGTCCAATAACACTATTTTAGGTGTATATTTTCTTGTTTAGGAACCTTTGAGTTTTTTTAGCATCGATTCATATCTCACACATTATGGTTGTTTGGAGCAACAGTCTATACCCCACATCATTTTCTTCCATTCCTCTGCTCTAGAATGCAATATCAAGGATCTTATGGGTATTTAGAGAACGAGTCTGTGTCCCACGCCCATTTTTCTCAATAAATCACAAATATCACATTAATTAATTAATCATAAAAAATCTATTAATAAATTTTGTTAATTAATAATAACAAAACTTTCAATTAATTAATCATTTATTTGGCCACAAAAAATACATTAATTAATTCACTAGTAAATTAATCTCATTGCATCCAATCAATATTCTAAAAACTAGTTCAATAATCAGTTGTAGCTTTTTCCTAATTAAAAATTTTAAAAAATTAATTCAACAAATAATTATATTATAACAAAATTTTCCCAATTTAAAATTTCCCATAAATTTATCTAGAAATTATTTTCCCCAATTAAATAATCACTATATTCCACAATTAATTCAACAATTAATTATTCATAAATTTACAAGATTTTAATATTTCAATAGTAAAATAAATAATTAATTATAAAATCCTCAATTTCCAAATATCAAAAATTATTATAAAAGAATTAAAATTTTAATATTTATAACTTAAATTTTATTTATTAGTTAATTGAAAAAATTATTTATTTCAATTCCCAATTAAAATCGATAAACTAACACTAAAAATTATATAATTACATACAAGTAATTGAAATCATGACTGTGTGAATAGAATAATTGCTCATATAACTCAATTACATGTTGAATAATCAACCAACGAAAATACCAAAAAAATTAGTGGAGTAATGGTATAGAACAAGATACAGATCTATAAAATAAATCAATATTGAAAAATAAATATCTTTTTGATCTATATCCAAATCAACAATCCAAGATCTAGATTCATCAAATCATTGTCGAGATCTAAAAAATAAAGAGAAAACATCTCACCAAAATAAATATGAATAATGGTAATTAATTAGAGTAGGATTGACATACCAATATAGGTGCAGATCATTGACTCGGGCATCGAATCAAGATAAACGGAGGACATGAATGATGTGAATATATATATAGAGCTCCAGAATCATGATATTGGTCTGAGGGTAGAATTTAGGTTCAATAGTGTGGGATTGGGGGGTTTGGGTGATTTGGAAACTATTTTATTGGTGAATTTATTTTTCATGCATGGTTTACTGGGAAGCGGGGCACATTTTTTCATAACCATACACTGAAATCATGTGTCTCTATTATAGAGGTGCATAGTTACTCTTAATATGGTGACAATTCCAAATAATCATTTGTCAAACATGAAATTCACATCTTTATAGGGATTCATAGTTAGCAGTGCTTGGGAATACAATTTGGGAAAATTATATGCTAATAATTCAATGCCCAATTTCATAGATTATACATAAATTCCCACCCACAAAATCATCATTTTAATACACTAAAAAGTGTATAGAAAAAAAGAAATATTGTTCTCATAAAAGAGACCAAGAAAACTCCATAAAAGTTCATGATCATATATTCATGACCTATTAGTCTTAATAAATTCAAAATCTATGTTCCTTATTGATTTTCTCAAGAAGATAATATTCGAGAGGAAAAATCCTCATTCATTCTATATTAATTTATTTTATTTCCTTACCATATCCTCTCCTCCCTAGTCAAAAGTGGGATTTTAATGGGAGTATGATATATATTTATATATATATACTGTAATTTTACTATGATAATAGAATATCTATCATTAAATTTATTTTATTATCCTTTTATTTAAGAAACTAAAACATTATCCATGATGTGTCGATTTATCGCATTTGTGAATATCCAGTTTTCATTTTCCTTTACCGCCTTAAGGTTTGGTAATAAAAATAATTTTTTGGTTAAAATATATTTTAATATGTGTATTAAAATTTTTTTAATGTTAAATTAATTGAATATAAATATAATATTAAATAAAATTATAATAGTTTCAGATGGTTGTGGAAACTTCTAAAACAAAAAAATTAATGTTTCATTAAATTTTTATCAATTGAATCGCACTCTTGAAAAAAAATAATATATGGTTCCATTTGAATTTATATAAATGAATTAACTCCTTATAAATTAAATTTATTTGAATTATTTCAATTTTACATGAACTTACATTATTATACATAGGAGAACAAGTCGTTAATCAAGGATAACAGCACTGTAGGAACATTGAAATTCGACAGTACAATCATTAAAATGGCCATAAATGAATTTAATAAAATTATAACCAATAAAATATATTTTTAATAGGTTTTTTAGAAACTAAATAATATTTATAAATTTATTGTCTTGTACAACTACAAAACACTTTCATACAAATGGAAAGGGTTTCTCATCTCACATTTCATTCTATAAGATATTAGTTATTCATCACTTATTTCTTATGTGTAGTGTATTTAAAAATAAATTATATATATCATATAATTAATCAATTTATCTACATCATATTAAATTTTCATTTTATTGTTATTAATTTTATTATGACTATGATTCGATTGATTACAAGTGGTAAAGGTTTTATTATCTCAGTTTTACATATGTGATATATATTCTTTATTCAATCCTTATTTCATGTGTGCGGTGTACATGCTCCCCTTTGTTATATAATGTATTGAATTTTACTATATTGATTCTATTTAATGTTTTTTTATGAAAATTTTGTATTTTATGGTCCATACAATTGGACTGATTAAAATGTTTTAAGGAATGTCTTGACTGTTTTTTTCATTGGGATAATCATCTACTTCATGGATTATTCCATTAAATGGTTCTTTGTAAAATAAATTTTTCTTATTTAATTTTAAAATTATACTTCTTAATGTTTATTTACTATTATTACACATAATATATTCATTTGTTTAATGATATAATCATTGTAAATGACTTAATCCATGTTTTCTTTCATTAATGTATATTTGTTATATTATGAACCTATTTTATATTCTATGGTTTATATACATTCCTTTTTATTTTTTGATCACCATTAATATAATATTTCATAAAATATAAATATTTCTTATTTCATGTATATGATTATTATCACATCAGGACACAAATTTCTTATATTGTGTTTACTTAGACATTTATTTCCTTAATTGGTGAAGTAATGTTAAATTTTTATCGTTTACTCAATATGGATATTTTTTATAAGCCATATTGATTCATGATTTTGATCAATAATTTTGATATTTGAGAAATTATATAGACATTCACACATGGGTAGGTCCTAGTTATAGTTATCCCCTTGTCTCATTGGTAGTCTCATTGGATGAAAAATGTAGCCATATTAAATGAGTGTCAATCCATGATGATTAATCTATCTTGTAAAAGGACCTGACAATAAAGGTATCATGATACCTTAGTTCATAAAGTCCAAATTATTATGTATTTATTGATTCTGATTTAATTCATTATTATCCATGATGTTTTCAATTTGATATTGTATGTAGATATAGATCATTCTCATGATATTGAATAAATCTAATGTATTTCCAATACAGTACACATCTATAATGATTACACAATATCCTATCTTTACTGATGTTTTTTACAAAATGGTGTGTATTTTTGTTATATATATACTTTTTCATATTGATTGTGTTTAATTTATTTTTCATTCATGAAATATTCTATTGTAATTAACCCTTTTTGAGCATCTAAGTTCACTCATTCATTTGTCCTATTTTCGCTAGGTTATATTAGTGAAATGATTGAATGAGTTCAAGGATTAAATTAATTTTATTTTTCTTTCTTCTTTATATTTGTTACCAATTATATAGGGGTGTCATGGATTTATCTATTTCTTCAAAAATACTAAAATAATAGGTCCTTCATGATTTTAATCATGAATTTATGACAATGTAATACATTCATCGGTTACGGGCTACATGGGTATGGTTCATCAAATATTTAATAACACTATTCATACTAACAAAAATAGAGAATTTATTCATGTTAATAATAATAAATCTATATTTACTTTATTATATTCTGAAATAATTATATTATAAAAGTATATAAAGTATATTAATATAATGATAATATTTTCATCAAGTGAAATTAATCTTCTTTCCACGTACTCATAAACTATTTATGTTAGAATATAAACCATTATTTTAATTTAAAACTATTAAAATATATTTCTTGACTATTTTTTATATTTTTTATTTTTTTATTTAAATTAAAAATAAGGAACTTAATTACACTACATTTTTGTTTTTTTTAATTTATTATTTATTAAAATATAATTAATATGTTGTGATTTCATGTTGTTTTTCCTTTAACTGTATGGATTTTAATGTATTGAGATAGAAACAGATATTATTTTTCACATTAAAAAACTCAAGATTTAATTATATACTATGTTATGATACATCCATAAAATTTTCAACAATTATGTATTTTATTTTTACACTTAATTCGATATCATTTTGGGTATATTTCACTACCTCTTTAGAATAAATAAGTATTTGTTCCATTTTTATACTTTTTTCATTAATTAAGTTTATTTTTCATGGAATGTACTTCTTAAAAATTGAAAACCATATGAAATCATTTACTTTAAAATTGAGATGCAACAAAGAAATCAAATATTTCATAAATTCTATGTACTATATTGGCTCAAAATTCATATTTTAGATCATCATTATCTTCCCTTTCTTATTGAACATAATAACTCACATACATGGTGGTATAATTAACAAAAAATGTCCCACACCTTCATCTATATTTCTATATATTAATTATAAACATCATTAATCATTTTTCATTTCTTGGATGTCTACTTGGGTATACCATATATTCTATATTCAATCATCCTCATGGTTTGTTCCCATAAAATTAAATTCACTATTTTCATACAAATAGATATATATATGTTAGTTAATTTTACAATAACCCTTATATGGTTTCATATATAATATTTTATATATGTTTTTTGAATAATGGAACTCTAAAAATGGAATAGTTTAACATAATATACATGAAATTAAAGAGTAAAAAACCATATAATATCCTCTATGTTGCGAATTGTCATTTTAGATTATTCTTATATTTATGGTGTTTAATCAGTGTTACTACTTACCTTGTAATTTTGAACCATAAGTAATCATATCCAAAGAAAATATATTAATCATATTTAATGGTCAAATACTATAGATGAAACTATGAAATAAACAATTAGCTCCTAATTAATATAAATTTTTACTTGACATTGTTATAGGAATCCACATAAATTGATAATAAATATAAATTTTTATTAAATCAATTAGTTTTAAATTATAAATTTATATTTCTTTTATATATTAAAGGGTGCCTAGTAATAATATTTATCATGATTTAATCCAATGTTCACACTATTATACTGAGTGGTATTATAACTCCTTTAGGAAATTCTATCATGGATTTCACTCAACAGGACAGATGTATGGACCTATTTGATCTCCCATTTTGAATGCACAAAAAAATATCATTTGATATCCATAAATAAAGATGTTCAACATAATTGTATAGATAAATTTGGGATAATAATTTCATGCAATAAATTCTTCTTTATATATGAAATATGTTAATAATATTATCTATTTCATCATAATAAGGATCCATCGTCATTGGTGATGAACATTGGGATATTTTCAAATTTTATCACTTCCAACATCATCATCAAGATAAATCATATTATATAGAATTTATGTTATTTTTCACATTGATGTTTGGAAAAATTAATAGTAATGATATGTTATTTAAACATCCTCTATAATTCATATGCGGAACTATTATATATCATAAATGTTTATAATAATTTCAATACTTATAGTGGATAGGGAATTGTGATCATTAATACCATTTTTGTAATTAGATATATTTACATCAATTTGGTGATAATGTATAATAATATCATAATCATTGAGTAGATCGATCCATATAATTTAGCCATCATTTAATTCCATTTTTGGAATATATACATAAAACACTTTTAGTTTTTTAATATTTGGATTCACTTCAGAAATATTGTTCCTCAATATATTCATTGAGAATATTTTTCGTTCCTAATCCATGTAATATGTTAAATATTTTTATTCATGAGAATTTATTTAACATCATGTAATTTATATTTATATAAAATTGAGTAATAAGGTGTAAAAACCATATTATTTACTGATATAAATACTAGATGTATAAACAGCCGCTTTGGACCATGAAGAAGGCATTTAATTCTACAAGACATTTAGTCCATAAAATTGTAAGAGTCCAGTCGTAGGGTAGTTCAACCCAAGGTGGGAGGATATTTCACATTACACCAGGACACGAGGGGCATTGTTTAAAATAATTTGTAACATTGTTTACATTAATAATATTTCTTTATCCTTGTCCAAAATTGTGAATTAAAATCATTTCGTTCACGAATCACTATCGATGAAAAATAATTTACTCACTTCCAGACAAATTAACAGAACATTACTAAAATATTATTTTTATTTTCATTTCATAACATTTAATATATTTTGTTGACAATTATAATCACCCTCGTTTATGTCTGATCTTGGAAAAATAAATTATAATATTAATAAAAATTAAAAAATAACTATGTCTTGAAAACTATATATAATTTTTATATTATTATTTATTTCACACTTCTTAACCACCATATTCTATTATGCGTTAAATAATATACCAACATTTTCACCAATGTGTCCATGTAAATAAATTCCATGTAATAAGAATTAAAACAATCAAAATTAGGCATATAATTAATTTTATCCCAATTTCATAATAAATATCTATAAATGGGATATTTTATCTTAAAAATTATTTTGTGGGAAATATATCCTTAATTAAAATAGCCAAAAATATTTCAAGATATTCCCTAAACATCAATTCCTTGGAAAAAAAATATAGAAGGTTAATTTATTTACCTGATTGTAACATCCAAAACTTATAATGGTCATTATTTATACAATAAATAAGATAATTTTATATATCAATTATTCACATTTAATTTATTGTACCATATCAAAGATAAATGTCTAAAAATATTAAGACACTAGTATTTGATCAAATGATTCCTTAATAAAAAATTACAATTAAATATTTTTTAAGATAATATTATTTATTTATATTTAATCATTGTAAAACCAAATTGAATCATTAGCCTTCCTCAAAAACAAGTTAGGTGTTTAACTTGTGAAATTATTTTATGGGTGAATACTATATAAAAAATACTATTTTTTTAAACATAATTTTATAGAGTTATACAATTGAGAATTTTTAATAATTTTTTACGTTGTATATATAATTAATATTTAATCTAAAAACCCTTTCATAAAAAAGATATGTAGTTTTAAAAATATTTATTGGAATATTACTAATTAATAGGTACATCCACTATTAATATAAAATACTAAAACACATTAATTGTACCAAAACAATATCCCAGATAAAACATTATATTTGACAAGATATAAGGGTAATTCAGGGTAGGATTTATTAGAAATGTTTCCCATAAAAAATAATACATATTAAATTCTTAGCATGAGTTGAAACATTTTTTTATTTTCATTATAGATAATTATGATAATTCAAGAGAGAATTCATTATGGAAAATATGATAAAATGTTGTATGGTTATAATGACCATGTATTTGAATAGAATGTTTTTATATGGTTTAATATATATTTCCCAATAAATATTTATTTATCATGTTCTAATTTAGGGATTAAAATAAAATAAATATTTTTCAATATACTAGTAGTTACTAAAATATAAAATGAATAGGTATAAGAAGTAAAATAATGTAGGGAAGAATAATAATGTAATGTATGGTTTAATATAAGTTATATAGTCAGAGTAACAAATATGACATCAATTTGACTTTCAATATTCATTGTAGTTATTTTAAAATAAATTGCTTGATCCTTAAATGAAAATTTTATTTGAGTTCATTTATAATTATAGAACAAGTTTGTTTAATGTCCCATATCCTTGAAATTAAATCATTTCATATTAATTTTCTATCATTTAGATTTAATTTGGATTATGACGTTAAAATTATATACTCCTAGAAAACATTATCATACCTCATATATATTCCATGTTGTGGTGCATTATAAAATATATAGATATTGGAAATTACATTTCACCTTATTTTCATTCCATGGTATAATTTTCTTATCGAAATAAACCACCATTTTATTCTAAAATATTCCCTTTAACAAGATAGGTTTTTTTCATGATCCAACCCCTGGGGATCGTTTCATAACTACCCCAAGTCTGCCTCCTGAACGATAAGGTCTGGTGACTAGCGCCAAGGAAAAAACCCACACATGGAAGGAAATTCACGTATACAATTATGCACATGAAAACCCAACCAAATACCAACATAGTAGAATAGAGATAGTATACCACTTGGTTGAAACAGATTATGGTTACATCTGAAAGTAAAAGGGGCCGAATACAAACCCAAAAAGATATTACTAAAAGAAGTAATGAAAAAGTGTCATTAAATGGCCATCCGCAGAAATCCACACTTGATCGTAGGAGTTATTTTGTTATTGGAATACGTAGGAATACATCTCGTCTATCAGGTCTCATTGTGTTCCACCGAGTCCACTTCCACCAAGTCCCTCGTCGAAGCATCAATACTATGCATGAGACACGACACAGGTGTGGGAAGGGCCCGTGCATGGGGTGAGTAAAAAAAACTAACTAGGGACCCCGAAAACAACAAAGACATAACACACATCAAACAGTAAGTATTTAAAGATTTAAAAGTACACAACATAAGTAAGCTCACACCCAGTATAACATTAGGTCAAGGATAGAAGGATCATCAAAATGTTGATCTCGTCGACTTTTGATGAACTCTTCCTCTATCGAGTGTAGTGGGCATGTTGGGTCACACAGAGCCGCCTGCCACTATGCCCATGTTGGGTCACACAGATTCGCTTCCCACCTTAGACAAACTATGTTACTCCTCCTGTTGAGTAACATTGGTCTGCTGGGTCAAATAGAGATGCTCCCCACTATGGGCCTGCTGGGTCACACATATCTTCTTCCTATTGGTCCATCGTCAAGAAGAATTCAGGTCTCAGCCAACCACAGGGTTCCATACATAGTCTGATTGAGAGAACCACTCCTAAAAACAATCTCCACATCATGATATCTATTGAGGCAGTCAAAAATTATTACAATATATTCATCTCCTTAAGAGAGTCCAAAAGCTGCAAACAGCTCGTCAATCTCATGCACGGTTTGCAATATATGGTTAGTGCTGAGGGCTCGGTAAGATTCATGTTTGATCAATCCCAAACATACCCCAACATTATCCAAAACTCTAGTGGAGTGTCTCAGAAGGGCGTCCTTGTCCTTAAGAATATTACGCCATAAACGGTTCATCAAACAGACATATGGTTTATAAGTTAGGCCCCTTCTTGTGCAGATGGTCGGTACTGGGTCCGGGTCTGGTCCACCACGGTCAGACCATCCCGACTCGTTTCTATAGGGGTCCATCCACCTTGACTCCAGTCCGACCTCACCTTGTAAAACCTGGCCCACTAGGCGGCGGGTCGGTCCGCTGGACCAACCCGGCGGTGCCACTTGCCTGGCGGTGCGAGCCGCTAGGGATACCCGGATGTGGCATGGTTGGTTAAGGCTGACATGGCGCGAAGACTTGTCTGCGGGTCAACCCGTGGGGGATTACCCAATGTGGTGCCGCAAGTCCTCCATGCCACGGTAGACGGGCCACCACTTTTCCATCAGAAACACCGCCAGCAAAAGCCCCATCCACCAGCCTCCGGTCGATCTGGAGGGCCATGATCCCACCATGGCCCACGCAGGCCACGACCTTGATATCATGTGGGAACCCCACCAGGGGCACGCCCCACATCTACTCCACCGTCGCTCGAGGCAGTGGTCGGTTCATCTACCGGGCACATGGCTGGTGTCGCCGTGTGCCGTCGTCACTCCTCTATGTGCCACTACTGGCGCTGGTGCTAGTGGCAGGGTGCTCGTCGGGCCGCCGATCTCATACCGGTGGCCCACATCCTACGTCGTCTGAGCCTAAAGCCTCCTAAGATCACATTATTCACTGCGGAAGTCCATGATCCGGCGTGTCGTTGTCTCCAAAATGGGTGATGACAATCAACCCACAAGTGGAGGGGCTCGTGCCTTGTTCGTGTTGGCATGCGCCCTCCGCATTAGAAAAATAAATATGGGGTTTCGAAAAAATGATCAAGGGAATTTCTTGCCTTGATTTCAATCCTTATCCCAATGATAATACACCCCCACCCGCATATGAAAAAATAAATAATAGTTCTACTTGTTTATTAGTTGATCTGTTTTAATTATTTTAGAATGAAACATGTGGAAAACAAAATCAATCAACATAACCCATACCTCGAAATGTTGGAGAGACCTCGTGATTGAAGAGATTTTGTTGTCCTAATTACCCACAATGAGTCATCCATGTCTCTTCTCAAAAATAAAACTCTGTTTTGGGTTATCAGCACCACACATCACCTACTTCTGGGATAGGTTTTGACCTCTAAGGGTTATGCATTGTGATTGTCCATCAGCACTTCGTTGCATGGAGAAGTTGTGTTTATACCTTCTCTCATGCTACATATATATAAGAGAGGGGGACAGTAAGTAACATCATTGAATTTAAATTGGGCTCATTAATTAAGAAGCTTCATAATTCCCAAATGACATCATTACTTAGGGTTGACAGGTCAAGCCATTTATTAGATTAACACATTGATTTTCCCACCCCATTGCTTGTCCGTTGGACGGAATGAAATAAAATAATAAAACTATTTCATTTCTTTTCTAAAAAAAGTCACAAAATATGACTTTTTCTCCAGAACTATTGTAGTCAAAGTAATCCCTACTTATGTAAATCCCGACACTGCGGATTCAACGATGCCCTCAAATTTTTAATCTATGCAGTGGTTCAAAAGTTAGAAAATACCATTCACAGTTTTATTGAATGTACCAAAAAAAGGATCCTCAATTAATTACGATAACTCCTATCCTCGGACTCATGATCCGTCAATTTTAATAGACTCGTAATAATTCCATTAAAAAATACATGGAATATCTGGTACATTACATTCTCCCATCCTTAGGGATTTTCATCCCTTAATGCCGCAACATATACTAAGGTAACAAATGGGGGTACTAAGCATGAATCTGAGCCTCTGGCTCACAAATACTATCTTGGAGGTTCTCATGCTGCTGGAGAATGCACACCAGAGGTATTGACTTCCCTCAAAGTACTCAAATCTATTGATCATCAATCTCTACTAGAACCTCCATAAACGTCGTCCCATTTTCCAAGTCCATCTCTCCATGGTCGATGATGTGAGATGGTTTGTGAACACATGTCCTCTTTTGGGATATGTGTAAGATGTTGTGCACCCTCTTGAACTGTGGTGGAAGTGCCATGTGGTATTCCATCTCGCCTATCCTCTGATATACGAGAAGCATTCCAAGAAACCACCCCGATAACATATCACCTCATAAAAATCATCGTAGTCCCCATCGAGGAATGACTCGCAAGAATATTTGGTCCCCCTCAGAGAACTCCAAATATATTTGTCTCCTATTAGCATAAGACTTCTATCGGCTCTTCGCATTCTTCATCCTCTTATGGATGATCTACACCTTGTCAGTGGTATCTCGTACAAACTCTGGGCCAATAAGTGCTGACTCTCCTAGGCCTGCCCGGCATAGAAGTGATCTGAATGGTATACAGTACAAGGAATTGAATGGTGCCATACCGAAGGTGGAGTGATATCTATTGTTCTATGCAAACTCCACCAAGGTAAAGTGGTCCTCCAAACTGCATCAAAAGTCTTGGACGCATGCAAGAAGCATCTCCCCAAGAGTTAAAATGGTATGTTATGTCTGACCATCCATTTGGGGATGAAAGGTAGTGCTCAAACGTTGTTGAGTTGCAAACACCTCCTCCAATCCCGTCCACAACCAGGATGTGAAAGGTGTGTCATAGTAAGAGACGGTCATCTATTTTACCCCACTATGACGTACAATGTTTTGTACTTAAAGGAATACGAATCCATATACTAACCCCTACTCTCAGATAGGTAGTATGTGGGCCAACAAGGTGAGTTGGTCAATGATCACCCAGATAGAATTATGTCCCCTTGATGTATGTGGAATCCCTACCACAATGTCCATGAAGATTCCAACCCACTTCCACTCAAGAACCTCTAGTGGTTGTGCTAAGCCTACTGGAACATGATGATCAGACTTCACTTACTGACAAGTGTGGAATCATGAAACAAGCTCCACTACAACCTTCTTCATCCCTATCCACCAGTGCTGGTGCCGATGGACCTGGAACATCTTCGCCACACATGGATGTACCGCCAGAGGGGACATATGGATATCCCTCAACACATCCTCCCATAGCGCCACGAGTACCATGGTATGTCCTTTGAAGAGGATCAAATGCTCCCCACATAAAGTATATCTATATTTTTCTAGTCCTAGGAATATCTAATCACGTCGAGCCTCACTATCATTTTCCCCAAGCTACACCTCCCTGACTCACAGATGAAGCGAGGGAGTGATAATCATATACTAGAGGTAAGCTGCACCATGTCTATCTACGAAATATATCTTCAATGCAGCTAGATGCTTTGTTTCCTCACTCGCCAATTATATACCATAAATCATGTTGAGTGAATCTACTACCACGTTCCCCTTCACAATAGTATATACTATATCAAAGTTTTAGTCCTAGCGGAACTCTAGAAATATCCACTATCTTAGGTTCTGGTTATTCTGTAAGAAGATATATCTGAGACTCTTGTGATCGTAGTAGACTATAAAACATTCTCCCATCACGTAATGTTGCCATATCTTTAATGGGAATACCACTACTGCTATCTCTAAGTCAAGGGTAGCATATTTCTAATCAAGCCATATCTGTTATCAAGAGCCATAGGTTATCACTACTTGCTCCTATATTAGTACACACCCAAGTCCATTCCTTGATGTGTTGTAAGAGACAACATAACCAATGTCCTCTTCTGGTAGCCTCAAAATGTTGTCACTCATCAGTCTCTGCCTCAACTCTTGAAAACTGTACGGGAATATCTCCATCCACACAAAGGGTTTTCTCTTCTTCGTCAACACATACATAGGTGCCAAAAATCATAAAAATTCAAGCACAAATCTCCTGTAGTATCTAGCCATCCTAGGGAAACTATGCACCATGGTCACACTGGTGGGTGGCTCCCAAGAAAGAACTCCCACTATCTTTGCTGGATCCACCGCAACTCCAGCCTTAGAGATATTATGTCCTATAATGTGGACCTCTTTTATCTATACCTGGCACTTCGAGAGATTACCATAAACCTAGTGCTCTCAGAGTGTATGACAACCCTGATTTTTATTACAACTTAAACATGATTTATTACATAAAACATCAATTGATACAACAGAGAAGATCGAGAGGTTTAGTGTCTTTGGGGCTTAGGATCATTACATAAAAACATAAAACATGAAATACAACATCTTTATTGAAAACTTCCTTTACATGACCACTACATTACCTCGTACTTAGCATTGCATGGGATAACCTGAGGACATGCATAAGAAAAGGGTGATCTATAAAGCCCAGTAAGGGAGTACACATGGAATAAAATGAGGAGTATAATACATGTTAGACAATAGTCATATCAATAGAGAATAAAAGAAACATGAACATAAATGCATGATAAATCATGATAATCATAACATGGAAATGTGGCAACAACACTTAACATTGAATTAGCATGTGCCAAGGCTCATTGCACATAAAGCATGAGTAAACCCTCATTGCACATGAAGCACGAGTAAACCCTCGTTGCACATAAATTAGCATGAGTCAACAATCATTTCACATGATGTATCATGATACTATACTTTACCCAATGCATTGGAGCGCTATAAGGGTGAACCCTTCTTAAACATTTCATTTCATGAATAAGTGTGCCACATGGATCATAAAACATGGATTCATAAAACATAATCATTTATTCTACGATAAAGGAATGTGGAATTAATAAATGAAACATTACAATAAATAAGTAAATGTTTATAAAGGTGAATACCATTGATGGAGAAAGGGGCATGGTATCCACTACACAATGACATTGGCTTAGAAAATCGGTGCGATTTCGGCAGCGTAACGATGTGACCTAAGAATTCATAAAAATTGGTTGATGAGAGAGAAAGGGATTCCTCATCATATTTACATGTAATAGACAGTAAGGAGTTCATATAGATACATGTCCCAACAATTGAAATGTAATTTAGATTCATGATTCAAAAGTATTTCTTGAATGTAAAAAATGAGAGAGAAGTTCATTTCGGAATTTCGGCATAGTAACAGGTGTACATGGGAGGCATTTAATGAGAGAGAAAAGAGTCTCCCATAATTCAAAAAATAAGAGGTAAGTATTTGGGAGGTGCGAAACCATACCCCAACATTCATAATTTAAACTAAAAGGGTAATACGGCTTAATGAACATTGACAAAAATGAGAAAGGAAGAAAAAACCCTTACTTGGAAGTGTGCTTCCAAAGGCTAGAGAGAGGCTTGTGAGAGGCTTATTGGGAGAGTGGGGCACCTTGGGAGGATTCTAGAGAGAGTAGGGTAGAGTTTGGATAATCATCAAGGGCTTTGAGTGTAGAGGAAGTGGGATCTTGGGTTGGATTATATAGGAAAGGTGAGGGAATTCTTTATTATTTAGGTTTGGGACCACTTATATTAAATTAATCCAAACCACAAACCATCCCAGGGTTATTTCCCATGGTTTTTGGAAAAGGGAAGAAGAAAAAAATATTTTATATGGACAAAGTATGAACTTCTTAAAATAATAATGTTGCTTATGTGGAGGGTAGTCGCACTCCCATGGAAATTATTTTAAAAAGGCAAAGTGTTGAATAAGTCCTGATGGGTACATTAATGCTTTGAAAAATAAGTCAAACAAACCCAAAATCACTTTCTTTTAATGGTAAAACATATATTGGCCCAACATAAAGCCTATAGTATTTTATTACATCACTATTGGGTCATTATGATGTCATAAAATACATTATATATTTAAACGGTATTTAATTTTTACCCAAAAATTTGACTGCCTCAGAAAATTATGAAAAATTCACCGTTGGATAATTTTGACATACGGATTCCAGAAATAACATTTATTTTATCTAAATAATATTCTAAATATGTTAATTTTCACTTTTAAAATAAAAACCGACATTTATCGAAAATTCACGGGTTTTGACAGAAATGGCATTCAATCCTTAATAAAAATTTAAATTGCATTCATAAAATTATAAGATCATTTATATTTAATAAAAATAAATTTAATAATAATAATATTATTTTATTAAAATATTATTTAATTCAAAAATCCATTAATTTAATAAAATATACTTCTTAATTAAATAAAAACTAAAAACAACATTTGTAATTTAAAAATTATTTACAATGTATCAAAAATGACTAGAAATTATATTCATTATTATATACAAAAAAATAATTTACATGAACATAGTACTACTTATTTGTTACATAACCCCTTAAAATAGCTGCATAAGTCCTACGGAGAAGGTGTGCGATGGTGACAGACTCTTGGGGTGGCTCAGATAGCATCGCTTGAGTGGTAATTTCAATCAACTTCCGCTTTTCCTATAGATGGTCATGTTTGAGATTGACAAGATAAAGCTCAGCTTGATCTTGGTCAAGGTAGAAGCCGAAATACGCCGCCTCTTTTCTGATCTCTGACAAATGGGCTTCGTACAAAGCAATTCTACTCGATGAGGCCATCATTTCTTTTGTCTATGTAAAAATGGATGTGTTAAAGCCCTATATTTATAATAATCATGTGATCACTATTAAATGTCTATATTAGCAATGATCAAAATTATTAACATAAAACCAATGAAGTTGACATTTTATATAAACATTTTTCATAAAGAGACATTTAACTGGATCAAGAGGGATTTTCCATTAATGAATCTTTGGGTCGTTACAATATTCCCCCCTTAAGAAATTTCGCCCACGAAATTTTCCTTCTCCCACACTAAAAAAATGTGGCTAACTCAGCTTCATCATATCCTCCGATTCCCATGTTTCTTCTTCAAACTTGTGGTTTCTCCACAATACCTTGATGAGGGGCATTGTATTATTTCGTAGAACTTTTTCTCTACGATCTATGATCTTCACTGGTTTCTCCTCTTAAGAATGATCATCTTCCAATTGTACCACCTCAGAAGAGAGTACATGTGAAGGGTTGGGTATTTACATTCTTAAGAGGGATACATGAAATACATCATGTACTTTGGCCATAGTAGGTGGAAGTGCTAGTCGATAGGCCACAGCCCCGACACGATCAGGAATCTCGAAGGGGCCGATGTACCATGGACTTAACTTCCATTTCTTTCCAAACCTCATGACCTTATTCCATGGAGTTATGCGTAGAAAAACCATGTCTCCATCTTTAAACTCAAGGTCTTGTCGACGGTTATCTGCATAACTCTTCTGTCGACTCTAAGATGCCTTGATATGCTGCTGAATGGTATTCACCTTATCCACCATTTCCTTGACCATTTCTGGTCCAAGCAGCTTATGTTCACCGACCTCATCCCAACATGTCGGTTTTCTGCACCTTTTCCCATACAGGGCTTCATATGGTGCCATTTGGATGCTTGAGTGGAAACTATTATTATAAGAGAACTCAACCAGAGGAAGATGTTGATCCCATCCTCCTTTAAAGTCCATTGAGCAGTCTCTCAACATATCCTCAAGTGTTTGGATAGTCCGCTCGGATTGTCCATCAGTTTGAGGATGATAGGTCTTACTAATGATCAGTTCAGTATTCAGAGCATGTTGAAGACTCTTCCAAAACATAGAGGTGAATCTTGGATCTCGGTCAGACACAACAGATAGTGGTAGTCCAAGAAACCTTACCACTTCCCTGATATATATCTGTGCTAGTTGATCCAATGATAAATCCTCCCGAATACCAATGAAGTGTGGAGTCTTTGTAAGACGATGCACAACAACCCAGATTGCATTGCTTCCTTTGGATGTTCTTGGATGTCTGGTGAAAAATCCACGGTGATGTTCTCCCATTTCCATTCTGGTATGGGTAATGGATGCATCATCCCCTTAGTCTTCTGCCTCTCTGCCTTCACTTGCTGACACACCAGGAACTTTGATGTATATTCAGCGATCTACTTCTTCATATTATCCCCCCAAATGTTTTCTCGTAGATCTCGATACATCTTTGTGCTCCCTGGGTGAATAGAGAAATTTGAACTATGTGCATCATCCAAAAGTTCCTTCTTCAGCTCCAAACTTGATGGAACACATAGTCTTTTCCGAAACTGCACAATTCCTTCTTCATTAACATTAAACTCTGAGGATTTCCACTTTTTATAGCTTCCACTTTTTTGTGAATTCCCAGATCACCTTTTTTAGCATCCTTCAACCTTTCCAAAAGATATGTTTGAGAAATCATTTGTGAAAGGATTGGTGATGTTCCCTTCTCTATGATTCCCATGTCCATCTTCATCAAGTCTAAGAATATTGGATCCTTCTAAATTCTAATCATTGATTGAATCGCTGGATCCTTTCTACTTAGGGAATCTGCAACCTTGTTCGCTTTTTCAGGGTGGTAATGTATTGAACATTCATAATCCTTGATGAGCTCTATCCATCTTCTCTAGCGCATATTAATCTCTTTCTGCGTGAATATATATTTTAGACTCTTGTGGTCAATATATATCTCACATTTCACTCCATAGTGATAATTCAGCCAGATTTTCAAGGAAATGATCACAGCTGCCAACTCCAGATCATGCATTTGATAGTTTCGCTCATGGATTTTCAACTGCCTTGAGGCATCGGATATCACATTATCATTCTGCATCAGCAGACATTCTAAGCCCTTCTTCGAAGCATCACTGAATACCACAAAATCTCCCCACTTGTGGGTAAAGTGAGAACGGGTGCAGTGATAATCCTCCTTTTAAACTTCATGATTCTTTCTTCGCATTCATCACTCCAAGAAAACTTTACTCCCTTTCGTGTTATCTTGGTAAGAGGGTTGGACAATTGTGAGAAATTTCTCTCAAATCGTGGATAATATCCAGCTAACCCCAAGAAGCTATGGATATCCATTACCGATATTGGCCTCATCAAGCCCTCAATTGCATTTGTTTTGGAGGGATGCATATATATACCATTGATTGTGATGATATGGCCCAAGAATGAGACTTCCTTAATCCAGAACTCAAACTTTTTGTACTTTTCATAGAGCTTATCCTTTGGAAAAATCTCCAGTATAGTTTTTAAATTCTCCTCATGATCCTCCTTGGTTTTGGAATATATTATTATATCATCTATAAAGAATACCACAAATTTGTCTAGGAAATCTCTAAAGACTCTATTTATTAAGTCCATGAATATTTCTGGAGCATTGATGAGTCCGAAAGGCATTACTATAAATTCATAGTGCTCGTATCTTGTGTTAAAAATCAGTCTTGGGGACATCTTCCTTCTTCACCCTTACATGATAATATCCCGACCGCAAATACACCTTGGAGAAGTATTGTGCTCCACACAGCTGATCAAACATGCCATCGATTCTTGGGAGAGGATACTTGTTCTTTATCGTGTTTTTTTATGTTCACGATAATCGATGCAAATCCGCATTGACCCATCCTTCTTCGTGACGAAGAGGACTGGTGCACCCCATGATGAAGCACTTGGGAGTATAAACCCTTTATCCAGATTCTCCTGTAGTTGTTTCTTCAGCTCTTCAAGCTCAACAACTTCCATTCTATATGGAGTCTTGGATATTGGTAGAGCCCTAAGTATAAGTTCAATTGAGAACTCAACATCTCTTCTTGGAGGAAGAGAAGGCAGTTCCTTGGGAAACACTTCAGTGAATTCCCTCACAACAGGCATTTATTCAAGGATGGTATCTTCCTTGGACTCAATCATTTGAGCCAGATACCCGTGCTCATAAGGTAGTAATATCCATTCTTGAGATGGTGGAGCTAAAAGAGATTCATCTTCCTCCTGACACTTGTAAATAATAGGGGGTCGATTCTCCATATGGAGTGTTATTTCCCTCTCCCGAAAATTTATATTCTCTCTATATAAGGAAATCAAATCCATGCCATGAATTGCATCAAATTCCACCATAGGTAGTATGAAGAGGTTCTCCAGGAAATTCAGTCCACAGACTATAACATGGGAGGACTTATATTCATGGGATTAAATGATTTCCCCATTTTACGTACTCACCGACATTTTTACTTCCATGATTTGTGGTGGTGCTGGGATTGTTCAAAAAAAATTTTGAGATATTAAAGAATGCGTAGAACCTGAATCAAAAATTACGTTACCTCTTCTTGAATGAATAACTAGCGTACCTATCACCACTTCATTGTCGGGGTTCACATTGGCAGAAGTGATGGCAAAAGATCTTCCTTGCTGTCTTGGAGGTTGTTGGTTGCCTCCAATAACCCTGGGATTAGGGCACTGATTTGCATAATGACCCAGTTCATGGAATCTGTAGCATTGAACAATGCGTTGAGGTTCAAACGGAGCGTTCCTCTCCTCTACCGCAGTCACAGGTCCTTCTTGCCGACAGTTAACAGCTAGGTTCCCTTCTCCTCCACACCTGAATCATTTTCTCATCCCCTTAAGGCAATTTCCAGGGTGCTTATTTCCGCACTTTTGGAAAGTGGGGTGCTGGATCTTCTTAGCACCGTTTGATTTATCCATCGGACCACCAGCATTGATGTCCACCTTACGCTTCTTGTCCCCATGATACCCATGTGATTCCCCGATCTCCATTTAGACCTTGAGGGCACATTGGACAATTTCCTCATTGCTGTCGAAGTAATCTATAGCTAATGCTTTTCCCAATCTAGGCTTCAGCCCACCAAAGAAGCGGTCAACCTTGCATTCGGGGGTAACGACAAAGCCGGAAGCATATCGTGAAAGACTTGTAAAGTTTTCCTCATATTCTACAGCAGATTCTTCATCGTTTTGCTTGAGGGAAAGGAAGTCTCTTTCCATATTAAGCGGAAGGGTGCTCGGAATATATTTATCGAAAAAAATCTTCCTGAATTCCTTCCATTCCAAAGCCTCGATCTCTTCCTTAGGCTTCGTATTTTTTATCAACGTCCACCATTGATCAGCTTCACCCTCTATATGATAAGCATCCAGGATAACCTTCTCTTGTTCAGAACATTGGAGGATGGAGAAGATCTTTTCAATGGAGTTGATCCATTGTTCAGCGATCGTGGGATCAGATGATCCACTAAAAGTAAGATGCCTTTGTCTCATGAAGCTCTCAATAGTGACTTGTTTTTTCTTAGGGGGGGGGGGGTTGAACGTTCCTCTTGACCCATGTTTCAATTAAAAAATTGAGTTAGCTGAGAGAGAAGCGTGTAAAAGTTCGCAATTCCCGCTCCGATTGGATTTGGCATCTCATTAGTACAGTCATCACACTGATCTTCACAACGGTTGTTAGCTCGAGTCCTCCAATTACCAACCATTGGCTGGAATAAAAGGAAATTTAGGGGTAACACATAATGGGTAATCCAAAGACAAAAGATGATGACTTATAAATAAACTTTTATTTCCTTAACTCATGAGTCTATAGGCTTCTATCTAGGCTTTTCATGATCTACTTTCTAACATATATTCTTAGGGGAATTTTTTTCAATTCCCTTAATAAGGGTTCATAATAAGCTTTTGAATTTATCAAAACATATCACCTAGGAGTTTCGTAACCAAGAGTGAAGCAAGGCCTGTTGTCGTTCACCATTTCTCGTTCGAGTCTAGATCAAAGCAATGTTTTCGGGTTTTACCCCTAGGATACATCTGTGCCAGAGCCGCCTCTACCTGCTCGTATCCAGACAGGGATGTATTTTTCTGATAAACCACATACTCAGTACTTACCAAAACTTAGGGATGTTTTTATTATACTTAGTCTTGTCTCTAAGGCTTTACAAGGGTTTCCTAATCCCAAAAATAACTAAACCTATCCTCTGATACCAACTATGACAACCCTGCTTTTTATTACAACTTAAACATGATTCATTACATAAAACATCACTTCATTCAACAAAGTAGATCGAGAGGATTACGGTATTTTGGGATTAGGATCGTTAAATAAAAACTTAATACATGAAATACAACATCATTATTGAAAACTTCCTTTACATGACCACTACATTCCCTCGTACTTAGCATTGCATGGGATAACCTAAGGACATGTATAAGAAAAGGGTGAGTTATAAAGCCCAGTAAGGGAGTTCACATAGAATAACATGAAGAGTACAATACATGTTAGACAATAAGCATATCAATATAGAATAAAAGAAACATGAACATAAAGGCATGATAAATCATGATAATCATAACATGGAAATGTTGAAACAACACTTAACATGGAATTAGAATGAGCCAAGGCTCATTGCACATAAAGCATGAGTAAACCCTCATTGCACATAAAACACGAGTAAACCGTCATTGAACATGAATTAGAATGAGTCAACACTCATTTCACATGACGTATCATGATACTATACTTTACCCAATGAATTGAAGTGCTATATGGGTACACCCTTCTTATACATTTCATTTCATGCATAAGTGTGCCACATGGATCATAAACATGGATCTATAAAACATAATCATTTATTCCACGATAAAGGAATGTGGAATTCATAATGATACTTTACAATCAATAAGTAAATGCGCATAAAGGTGAATACCTTTGATTGAGAAATGGGCATGGTATCAACAACACAATGACATTGGCTTAGAAAATCGGTGCGATATCGGCAGCGTAACGACATGACATACGAATTCATAAAAAATGGTTGATGAGAGAGAAATGGGTTCCTCATCATATGTACATTTAATGGACAGTAAGGAAGTCATATAGATACATTTCCCAACAATTGAAATGGAATTTATATTCATGATACAAAAGTATTGTTTTATTGTAAAAGAAGAGAGAGAAGTTCCTTTCGGAATTTCGGCATAGTAACGGGTGTATATGGGAGGCATTTAATGAGAGAGAAATGTGTCTCACATCATTCAAAGAATAAGAGGGAATTATGGGGGAGGTTTGAAACCATACCCCATAATTCATAATTGAAATTAAAAGGGTAATACAACTTAATGAAAATTGATAAAAATGAGAAAGGAAGAAAAAACCCTTACTTGGAAGTGTGCTTCCAATGGCTATAGAGAGGCTTGTGAGAGGATTATGGGAGCTTGGGGAACCTTGGGAGAATTCTAGAGAGAGTAGGGCAGAGGTTGGACGAACTTCAAGGGCATTGAGTGAGGAGGAAGATGGAGCTTGGGTGGGTTAATATAGGAAAGGTGAGAGAATTCATTAATATTTAGGTTTGGGACCCCTTATATTAAATTAATCCAAACCACAAACCATCCCATGGTTTTTGTCCATGGTTTTTGGAAAATGGAAGATGAAAAAATTATTTTATAAGGAAAAATTCCGAACTTCTTAAAATAATAAGGTTTCATATATGGAGGTGAGTCACACTCGCATGGAAATTAATTTAGAAATGCAAAGTGTTGAATAAGTCACGAGGGGTACATTAATGCTTTGAAAAATAAGTCAAACAAACCCAAAATCACTTTATTTTAATACTAAAACATATATTGGCCGAAAATAAATCTTATAGTATTTTATTACATCACTATTGGGTCATTAAGATGTCATAAAACACATTATATATTTAAACGGTTTTTAATTTTTACCCAAAAATTTGACTGTCTTAAAAAATTATGAAAAATTCACCGTTGGATAATTTCAACATCCTAATTCCAGAAAAAACATTTATTTTATCTAAAAAAGTTTCTAAATATGTTAATTTTCACTTTTAAAATAAAAACTGACATTTATCGAAAATTCATGGGTTCTGACAGAAATGGATTTCAAACCTTAAAAAAATTTACTGCATTCATAAAATTATAAGATAATTTATATTTAATAAAAATAATTTAATAATATTATTATTATTCTATTAAAATATTATTTAATTCAAAAATCCCTAAATTTAATAAAATATATTTCTTAATTAAATAATAACTAAAAACACCATTTGTACTTTAAAAACTATTTACAATGTATCAAAAATGACTATAAATTATATTCATTATTATATAAAAATAATAATTTACGTGAACATAGTACTACTTATTTTTTACATAACCCCTTAAAACAGCTACATAAGACCTAATGGTAAGGTTTGCGATGGTGACAGACTCTTGGGGTGGCTCGGATAGCATCACTCTAGTGGTAGCTTCAATCAACTTCCACTTTTCCCATAGACGATCACGTTCGAGCTTGAAAAGATGAAGCTCATCTTGGGCTTTGTCAAGGGAGAAGCCCATAGATTCCACCTCTTTTCCGAGCTCCGACAAATGGGCTTTGTACGGAGTAATTCTACTGGATGAGGCCATCGTTTCTATTTTCTAAGTAAAATTGGATGTGTTAAAGCCCGATATTTATACTAATCATGTGATCACTGTTCAACGGCTATATTAGAAAAGGTCAAAATTCGTAACATAAAACCAATGAAGTTGACATTTTATATATACATTTTTCATAAAGAGACATTTAAATGGATCAAGAGGTATTTTCCATTAATGAATCATTGGGTCATTACAGAGTGTATCCAGAACTATCTTCAGATTACAGGCTTGCTTCTCCTTCGTCCATGAGTATATAAATATGTCATCAATGAACACCACTACAAAGTGATCGAGGTACAGCTGAATGATCTTATTCATGTGTCCCATGAACACTTTTGGGGGATTGGCCAAACCAAATGTCATATCCAAGAACACATAGTGGCCATACCGAAACTTGAAGCCTGTCTTCATTACATCCTTTTCTCGTATCATTAGTTGATGATAGCCTGACCTGAGGACAATCATTGAAAACCAATGAGATCTCTTATGAAGATTGAAAAGATCATCCATACTTGGATGTGGATACATGTTCTTAATGGCATCATAGTTCAGGATACGATAGTCCCCCAGAGTTTCAAGATCCCATATTCTTTCCTGGAAAACACAATCAGGGCTACCCACGAAGAAACACTGGTTCGGATGAACCCCTTCCCCTATTAGTCCTCTAATTGTACTTGTATCTCACACAGCTCTATGAGATCCTTCCGATATGTTGGTTTAGAAATTAGTTCCTTCCCTTGGAACGGGTCCATGTGAATTACTACCTCTCTACATGCAGGTAGTCCTAGAACATCATCAGGAAAAACATCGCCAAATTGTTCTACCACTAAAGGACAACTCGACACTCAACATCAACTACCTTGAGGGAAAGGCTATCCAACTAATTTGCAACAGGTTGCACCCTCTTATGGATAAGTACTAACTATGAAAAAAAGGTTCCCTTCATGCTGAAGAAGGTAAAAATGGACCCATCCATGAGGACACACCGCACTTTGTGTCTAATACAGTCGATCTGAGCATTGACTGTGGATATATAGTCCATACCCAAGATGACGTCATAAGGCCACGAAGCTGTTACTAAGAGATCCCAGCCGATGATCTATCCTCCTAGAATAAGCTCACACTTCTGACAATAGTGTGTAATTGTCTAATACTCTTCCGTAAGAGTCTATAGTAGTAAGGATCAATCCATCATATCTTTTGGAATATTTGAGCTCTGAATAACGGTCATGGAAATATTAGAGTGACTGACACCTGTGTCTATAAGTACTACAGCTAGGGTGTCATAGCCACAAATCCTACCTTTAATCATCCTCATAGCATCGTTGTCATAGTCCCCACCTACTTGGAGCTGAGCTCATCCATGTCTTCCTACTCCCTGTGGTCGGGGAGTGGGGACCACCTAGTGGTGCAGGCGGTAGAATGTAGAATCATCGCCCATCTCCTGCTGCACGACAAGGTCCTCTACCACGTACTCCACCCTATAGACCTCCTCAGTCGACCGTTTTTCTATCTATCAGCAGTACCTCAACCATATGTTGATCATCGGTACAGTGGGTTGAGCAGTCATGATCCATGTGGCCCTGCCCACCACACGTATAATGCTGATTAGATCCCTATTGACTCCCTCAGGACTAGGAGCCTCATACTGCCAACCTAGAGTCATGGGGACACCCTCTGGAATATTTGGCTCTCTTGGGCCCATGGGCCTGATGACTTCTGTCTGCAAAAGTCTCTACTCCCTAGGGTCAATTGGCGGCTCGAGATATCGGCGCCTTCTCTACTAGGAAGCTCTATACAAGAAGGGCCTACTCCAGTACCCCATCCTAGGTGGGAATGATAAGGGACACCTATGAATCCTTGATCTCCCTCTTCATCCCCTGATCAAAGGCTCGAGCCCTTAATAATGTGTCTGCACCATATCTGTATAGTATTAGGAAAGCATTATGTAACTTGTCGAGTACTCACCCATAATCATGGTGCCCTTCTAAAGGTTATCCAGCTGTTGAATGTGCATATTGTGAAACATCACGAGGAAAAAATCATCCCAAAAAAGCCTCTGGAAGTCAACACATGAGAAGTTTTCCTCATTGTGATCTTGTTTGGTGAAACTCCACCATCTCCCAGTGGATCATTGCTGATGTCCTTCCTCCATTATAGCCATCTGGTCAGGCGCTTTCCTCACAAAGAAGATGACCAGCATCATGACCTCTAGTTTTTCCTCAGTGACTCGAGGATCTATCTCTCTCTTGAACCAGGTAGGTCTCTTCCTCTAAAACTCATGTATGGATCTGATACTATGAAAACCATCTATCGGGACCACTATTAGAAGGGGATGACCATTGGTTGCTGGTAAAACTAGAGCACCAACCAGTGGGAGAATCTCAAACACTGGTCCCTAGACAGGATCCTCATCACTTGGAAGGATGCCCTCATGCATATAGATCATAGATGGTTGTCCTTGGGGAGGGATCCTGAGATAAATCAAGATGTGCCACCGTTAGAACATTATATTGGGTGACATGACATTCAATTGAAATCAAAAAACAAAAATGCAACTTGTATTCTCTTGTATTGAGCCGAAAAGTAGGAGTCAATGTTCCAGTGTAGGGAAATGTCGTCCTCCACACAAACCCTTGACTCCCTGAACATGATGGTTGGACTTGAAACACAAAAAAATATTTCACTAAAACAAAAACAAAGATCTTGGTCACTGTGGTAGAACCAACCACCTCTAATACCACATTTTCACAACCAATACACCAGGGCCCATGCCATGACTGCCCCAAGCCCACCACCCGAAGGCTTCGGGATGGAAAATACCTCCATGGGTGTAAACCTACATATGGGAGGCATTTTCCTAGATACACATACGCACATGAAAACCCCACCAATTACCAACTCAGGAGAATAGAGATAGTATTCCACTACTATGAAACTACGTATGGTCACAACTAAAAGTGAAAGTGCTAGATTACAAACCCAAAAAAATTGTACTTAAAGTAGTAAAGTAAAAAAGTGCTATATTGTCCAACCTCAAATACCCACTTGAGTGTAAGAGTATTTTAGCTACTAGAATCCGAGGGAGTAAGTCTCTTATGTCGGATCACATTGTGGTCTGCCTAGTCTAATGACAAGAAGTCTATTATCGAAGCACCAATCATCTGCACGTGACACAAAACACATGTGTGCAGGCCCTATGTAGGGGGTGAGTAACACTAAACTAAGTAAGGACCCCCAAAACAAAAAAGAAAGTCCACACAACAAATGGAAAGTGTAGCACAAAGCAACGTTAAAAAACACAAGTTAGATCACACTAGGTATAACATTAGGTCAAGGATAGAAGGATCATCAAAATGTCAAACACCTCAGCTACTAGTGAACTCCTCAAATATCTAGAATATTAGTCCTACTAGGTCACATAGAAATTATTTACACTAACCTGGATTTACTATTTTATGCATCCCTGATGGGTATCGCGGGCATGCAGAGTCACACAGAGCTGCTTCCCACTGTGGGCATACCGGGTCACACAGAGCGCCTTCCCACCTTGGTCGAACTGAGACAACTCTCCTGCCATGTAATTTAGGTCTGTCAGGTCACATAGAGTTTCTCCCCACCATGGGCCTACTGGGTCACATAGATATGCTCCCCACTGGTCCATCGTCATGCATTCTTCAGGGCTTAGGTAACCACACGGTTCTGTATGTATTTTTCTTGGTAGAACCTCTCCACCATTCAAAAGCTGCATTATGATATCCATGTAAGTCACCAAAAAAGTATTCCAAAATATTGGTATCCTCCAAAGAGTCCCAAATCCTCAAATGGATCATCAATCGGATGCATAGTTTGTAAGATACAAACATTTTAGTACTGATGGCATAGTAGGATTAGTTTTCGAACCAACCTAGTAGTACCCCAACATACTAAAAAACTCATGTGGAGTGTCTCAAAAGGACGGCCTTTTCGTAAGGATCCTGAACTGTAGATGGTTCAACAAATGAACATCCAGTTTAGAAGATAGGTCCCATTTTGTGTAATTGTTCAGTATGGGGTCCGTGTCCAGTTTTCCAGACTGGCCCGACCTGGTTCAGTACTGGCCATCATGGATCGAACAAGGTCAAACACACCTAACATGGCTCTGATCTGACCTAGATCAACATGGCCTGACCAGGTTGCACAACGGGTCGGCCCGCTGGGCTGACCCGGTGGTGCACCCTGCCTCGCAGCATGGGCCGATAGGGATACCAGGACATGGTGAATCCAGGGAGGGCTGACGTGTCGTAGAACTGTTCCAGTTGATCAACCAACACGGGTTGACCCAAGGTGGCTCTAGGTGGCACCGTGGGTCCTTAGTGCCGCGACCTACAAGCCACAACTTTTTTGTCGGGTGTTCCGCTGGCAGACGTCCCGTCCGCCGGCCGCTGGTCCATCTGGAAGCCCCATCTCCCATCGTGGAAAACATAGGTTGTGTCCCTACTATAGAATGGGTAAGCCGTCAGGGGATCTCCCAACCCCTACTCGGCCGCCGTCCAGGGCAGCAGTGGGTTCTTCTTCCAGGCACGTTGTTTGCACAGCAGTGTGTCGTTGGGGGGCCTCTGTGCGCCGCCACAGGAGACGGTACTAGCTGTATGTTGCTTGTCGGGCCATCGGTCGTGCCCTAGTGGCCCACATTCTGCATCGTCTGAGCTGACTGCCTCCCAGGATCATTTTCTTCACTGCGGTAGGCCCTGATCAATATTTTTTCTGTCTCAAAAATGGTCTATCACAATCAATACACGAGCATGTGGGCTCGAGCCTTGTTTGTGCCGGCCTGTTCCCTCCATGTTAGAAAAATAAATCTGGAGTATGAAAAAAAAATAGACCAAATTTCATGACATGATTTCAATCTCGATCCCAATGATAATACACACCCACCCAAATATATAATAATAATAATAATGGGTCAACATGTTTATGAGTTGATCCATTCATATCATTTTAGAATGAAACGCAGGGAAAACAAAATCAATAGACATAACCCCTACCTTGAAATGTTGGAGAGCAATAAATATTGAGGATATTTTGTTGTTCTCTATTCTCCCAACAAACCTCCCTCATCGTCGCTCGAACATTAAACTCAGGTTCGGGGTTTCAGCGTTGCACGTCCCCTTCCGCTGGAATCAGCTCCATCCTCTAAGGTTCCAGCATCACAGTGATCCTTCAACATTTTGTTTCATGCGAAATATGTGTCGATAACTTCCCCCAAACGCCATATATATAAGATAGGGGAGGGTAATTAACGTCGTTAAAAATTAATGGTGCTCATTAATTCTGAAGCTTATTAATTCCCAAATGAATTTTTTTACTTAGGGTTGGCATGTCATTCAATTTATTATCTTGACACATCACTTGCCCCACCCATTGACTTTTCTATTGGATGGTATGAAATAAAATAATAAAATAATTTTATTTCATTTATTTTATAAGTCAAAAAACATAAATTTTTCTCTAGACCTACTTTGGTCAAATTAAAGCCTCCCTTAAGAGAATACCAGCACTACGGATTCAATGATACCCTCAAATTTTTAATTCGAGTAATGGTTCAAAAGTTAGAAAATTCTGTTCAAGCTTTTACTTAACATACATGAAAAAAGGTTTAGAAATTCATTTTGGGCACTCTAGGCCTGAAAATCACGTGCCAAAAATTTTCAATGTCTTGTAATAAATGAAAAAGAAAAATTTTACATGGAAAATCTATGTCTTTAAAATTTTATAATCTCTTTTTAATTCATTCTAAAAATTTATATATTCACATTATATGTAGAAAATATTTTTGTGATAGTTCCATAATGTTGTTTTTAATCTCCCAAAAAAAATTTCACCCATACACTATATATTTTTTATATTTCCCAAATCATACATTGAAATTATGTTTAACATTTGGGTATACTAATGCATTATTTATAATACATTTTATTATAGGACTAATATTTTCTTTTTCATTTCATTCATTTCCATTTTGGGTAACAGTTCAATTAGAATATAATTTTGGTTTATTTCTATTCCATTATTTGTGTTTCAATCACATTCTTGGTGTTTTGGATCAATGGATATCACAGGTTATCATCATTATTGGGACACTAAATTGAAAAAATATAATCTCATTTAATTAATCACTATAACATCATCCTTTATTCAATGGTCTTAATTTATTTTCAATTACAAATTGATTAATAATAAAATTAAATATAATATTTCTCTAAGATAATATGAATACAAATAGTTGATCATTTTTAAGATCATACTAGCTTGCCTATAATGAAAAATATATTTTTTATAATATAATTATAGTACACTAAAAAATTAATAATTTCCTTTAATTTAATTATATATTTTTTTGTTCTTAATGGCAATAATATCTGTACTTTTCAAATGTTATAACATGGTATTTATTTTTTAGTATGTGTTATTATCTATAAAATAATTTAATGTAATTTTTAAATAATTAAATAATAAAAATTAAATATTTTAAAATTTTAATAATTCTATTTCTTTATTTACTTAAAATATGTATTTTATTAGTTTTATTTGTAAACAATGTGACTAAATTTTGTTCATTTATTCATGTGTACTTTTTTTGGGAAATTAGACATTATCCTTATAATTTTTTTAATTATAGTAATTATTTTTAACATTTTATAAATTAAATAATTTTCATAAATAAATACAAAAAATTTATTTGATTGTTTTGAAACAAAAAACATTTCCTTAAAAAATTATGCTCAATTATATGGAATTACACATTTTATTTTCAAATGTTAAACATTTTTATTGGGATGTGAATAATAAAATTTATAATATCAAAGAAAAAGGTAACATCTTGTAGATAAAATATATTAACCCATTTATTATGGTAGTTAGTCTTTATGTATTTATGATGGGAATATGTGTAATTATTTATGATTAAATATAATTCCAGGCATTTCTCATTTACTAATATTCATGGGGCTCTATATTTTTATGTGGTGCTACATGTTGTAAAGAATATTGATTAATGTTTAATTAATTGTATATATAAATATATTATATAGTATAAATTATTTTATATCATTTATTTGATTCACTAATAGTGTTTTTATCGGGTAAAAAATATAGAACCATTTAATTTATATTCATTCATTTTTAGAACAATAATTATATTTTATAAAATTTATCATGCCGTCATTCCACATATAATGGGGTTTGTGAAACTCTAAAAAATAACCTATAATATTATCCTTATATAACCAAATATACTGAGTTATATGGGGTCTTGTAGTGTTTCAAAAGGGTTATTCTAATCACTATGGGTTTTGTACAATAATCTAGTGAGTTACAAGGGGGATACAATAGCCTAAAATTTTTAGGAACATTACTATATGATTTAATGAACTATTTATGTGTTTTTAATCATACATTTCATGGGTGATGTATCATGGTTTTTATTATGTGGTTTTGGATTGTTTAAAAACCATCAAGGGGGTGCGTGGTTTGGAAAAATCAATTTTTCTTCCTAGTAATGAATTATTCTAGATGGATAAGTGTAGTTAATGGTGCATGGTTGGTTCATGGTCAGATATAACCTTTAATATTCCCCAATGAAACTATTTAAATAGTAATATTATAAAAATAATGGGTTTTACATAGTATATGAAACTGAGGGAGTTTCCTAAAGCGGTAGTTTGCATTTCATTATTTGTGTTAATTTTCGTAAACCATGTGACCATACATAGAATGTATTTTTAACTAATTTTATAATTTTCTCAATGTGAAACCTCTATCAAAACAATAATATTTTCTTTATATTCATAGGGTTCATGATCCTAAAGACTTCAGTGGTAGTTCATGTCTATTACTCTATCTTTGAACTCTTGTTTTAGAGTTTCTACTAGCATTAAACCATGATAATTCAAGGTAAAATGATCATCATTCCATGTTATTCAAATTTGTTTTTGATATTCACTGTTATTCACAAACCTAATCAAATATACTATTTTTCAATGCTATAATTATTAATTTTATTAGTATCATATCAGGACATCATAATTTTTCAATTGATATGGGACTGAATCATGAGAATCATTTTCTTACACTGATCGACTCCAAATAAATCAATGGTGGGGGTTCATAATGAATTATAATAATAAAATTTAGGTTTTTTTTATTTTATTATTCTTGGATAAATATCCTATATTACATAAGTGATGAAATGTGTATGGATCATTAATAACTTGTTTTTGAGGTTGATCGAGGTGGGTATTCATGGAATTGATCATTGATACTCATGTGGTAGCAAATTAATACCATATCAGGCCATTGTAAAATGTTTAGTTCCATGATTTTATTATGTGTGTATATAGCCATGACATCCACTAGGTGGCATGATATGTTTGGTTTGTGGGTGTGGGTGTGTAGACCATGAGACATTTTATTGGAATGAGTTTCATATAGTGTGTTTGTGTATGGCCAGTGGGACTTATGCACTTTGTTTCATGATTTTACCTTTTTTATTACACACTTTCATATGTACATTAAATATATACTCGGATTTTTGTCTAGTAACAAGGTGATTTGTTGATCATCATGTATTTTTTATCCCCGATAAGCGTGATTTTACTAGTCAAACATATGATGATGATGGGAACAATAGATAAAGAAGTATTATGATTTCTTTATGGTATGAACTACGATAGGGGATGGTAAATGATGGAAATATATCATAACCTGAGACAGAGAATGGTATACAATATCATTTTTTCCTGATCAATTGGTGTAAATTTAATGATGGTATTGATACATAACCCTAGGATGATACCATAATGAAATGGCCTTAAGGCCTAAGACATAGATCTATTTGTTGTGATCCATGATCCAGGATGTGTTCTATCCTTATTAAACTATTATTTATATGTTAATGTATGTTAACTACCTTCAGAAATGGTGTTAATGTAAGTATTATTGGGTAACATTGTAGCATGGTTATCAGATGGTCTCATGGCATGTGGTTGGTTACTTATTCTCGAATTTTCATACCATCATAATTTATACATTAATATACATGTGAAAATTATAGTAAGGATGAATTAATGGTGTCCTGATAGGTTTACACTCACACCCTACATTGGAATTCTACTACCTTTATAGATTTCAAGGTTGGGGATCAAGCTAAGGGTGGGGCGTCAAATTAAGGATCTATCTAATTGGAGATTTGTGGATAATGAAAATGAGAGAATTAACTCCTTGATATTTCTATATAATGTTTTCATGTTTATTTGGATTCATAAAATGGTTTAATTTTCACAATATGAGTCATATGGTTATTTTTTTATAACTTGTATGTCATTTTGTTATCGCATGATGATATTCATTTAGTATCCACTGTGTTTTTCAAGTTATGTTATTTGATCTTTTTTCTAAGTCTGAGTTATGTATTTTTTTATTGAGGGTATAGTCTCCCCCGTTGCTTCATTAAAACCCTCACTACAAGATAAAATCCTCCTTCAAATAATGAGTTGTGCACATTGTTATGTACCACTCTTTCAAGTACTGGGTGATTTAGGTTTGTATCTTTCGATGTGTTTGTTAATTAGGATTTCCTTAATATTATTTTCTTCTAATATTTATTCAGATTGGTGAATTTTTTAAGGGACATAGGCTATGTGGTTCTCAAGTAGGGGAGCAACAAATGTTATAGCTAGGTATTTTTTAATGGACCATTGATTGAAATCAAATGATATTACTAGTGTTGATTATGTTATTATAGTTTGATAATTATCAAGAGTACAATTTTGTTATTAAAGATTAAGTGAAAAAATTTATATGTCCATCATGAGTATGCATATTGATTCAAATTTATCGTATAAAATTTCTTGTGAAAGATCTCATTTCACATAATTGTATTCTAGTAATAATACGTGTATTATATATCAAAATCTATTCATCATTTTAGATAGTAATTTTTAGATGTGGATGATATAAATTTATATATATGTTATTAAATATGTCTAACATTCTAGTGCTGATGATATAGATATAATACTTTATTAGACTATTGGTATTTTGTATACATTTTCCCATGGACTGTATTCTACTTTTTGACCCTTTTGGTGATTTTATGGGAGAAAATAAAAATTTGATAAAATGTGTACAATTTTTTTATTGTTTTCTTATTTCAAAATCGATATTCAAATACAGGGTAATCATAATATATTAAAATTGATCATATTAAAATTAAATTAATTATTTTAATGTCTAATTTTCGGTTATTAATATATGAATTTAGAAAATTTCTATGATATTATGGAATGGATTCCAAATTGAAATAACTGCCTTTTTTTAATTTGTTACACAGTAATATAAATGGGATTTTAATTTATATAATTCAATTCTAGCCAATATATTATTTAATAAAATTGTAGTGTTCTATATAGATTATCATGTCCAAGGGTGATTTATGTTTTTAAAGGGTATTAAAGTGTTCCAATATATTTAATTGGTATAAAATGATTTCCAAAATAGAATGTTAAATGTTATAAATGGCTCAGTGTACTAAACCTAAATTTTTTTAGGTCCATTAAAGGATTTTAAATTTTGTTTCTATAATTTGAATGTTAGATCCTCTTATATGCCTCATTCGTGTTGACTGTTATGTGAGTTGTGGCCGATTGGAATTTTTTATTGATCTTGAACAGAGAATCATTATTATTAATATTCTTTACATATATTATTTTCCTTATGGAAAAATATCATATAAGGTCTAATGGTATTTCATGGAGCTTAAACATTAAGGGGACCTTTCAAAGGGGTTATTTGATTGTGATTTTCAAGTTATAATTCTATAATAATCTATAAATTGTGTATAGATTAGTTCTAGAATGTATATTTATGACAACAAATAATTTTTATATATAAATATTATATATCATAGATTGATATTAAATTAATTTTAGAAAAAAAAACCCAAGGACTACTCATGTTTAGTGTATTTGTAGAGTAGATACACAATCATCTTATATCATGAAATATTTTTACCATAACCCATAAATATCATCACACATAGTACACTTCAGAACAACTACATAAAAAAATATTTCTTCATTACATCTGGAAAGGAAATAGAAAAACAGGTGAGCATAAATTGACAATAAGGGTAAAAACATGACATATAAAAAAGAATGTGTATAGTGTCATATGAAAAATAGAATAACATATGAAAATTGTTACCTTGATTTGAAAAATCATAAACATGATTCATTGAAAAAATAATGTTAGTTCAGAAGACATGAATCATAAATAAATGGAATAACATGATCTATGAGAATATATTATTGCCATTAGATATAGATTTTTCACATATACATGAGCCTGTTGCACTGTAAAAATGTATAAATAGAGAAGGGTTTACTCATTATGTTTAATAAATGAAATTAGGCCCTCAAATAAACATATATAAATAAAACATGGTTCTCACCTTACCTTGTGAACATGATAACATATCCATATATAACCTTATTGACATAAAATTTGATCCACAAAAAACCTTATAGACATCAAATAAGAAATATACATAACCATGTGAACATGAAACCATGTCCACATGTATCATTATAAACATGAAATCTTATTCATGAAGAATAAAATTAAATTATTAGTTATCAATAATTACACAATTCATTAGAGGGAAGTTAAAATTATTATACATCATGTAATCCTTGAATTATTTTTAATATGACCATATAAATATTCATCATTTAATAACAAATTTAATTAAACGGGTTTAATAATTTTTTTCATCTTGGTAAAACCCATCGAAACGAAATGGGATTCATTTATATTTCATCAATTTGTAATAGAATTGTAACGTCCTGGTTCCGAAATCCACCTAGAGGTGCCCCGTACTCAGTTGGTCACACAGCCTCATGTACATTTCCTTGAACGTCAGAGGCTGCATACTAGCAGCGTGGGCTGTGGGTGTGATAGCGAGGAAACTATTCCGTCATTGGCAGAATACACAGCTAAGTAAACAAATACCTACAGTAGTGGAAACAGAAAACATCCAACAACAGTAAACATCAGAAGACTGAAATAATGAAACAAATGGAGCACATATATATAAATGATGTATGATACCTCTGTCTAGGAAAACATCCAAACAAGTCACAATGCTGGAATACATCATAAATAAAACAATGTGAAAAAAGTCGATAAAATCCTTAACATCTCAATATATATTGGTCCCACGCTCTTAATCTCCATAGGAAGTCGGTTACCTAAAGTAGCAGAGTGCTTGCCCTTATATATACCTGCATCAATATAATCTGTTTGGGCCAGAAAGCATGGCCGATACAGGGTGTGAGACTAATCCCAGTAGGAAACCACCACAAATTTTGTTCCTAACAGTCAATGAGTATATGGAAGGTAAAAGTAGGAAATAATAAATAGGAAGGTACAGAACAGTAAACAATCCACAGTTCAATATCAAGTAATAACTAACAAGCATGTGAACAAACAGGTAACCTTCTGGGAAGCACCCTCAGTCTATCCCATATTGTCCTAAATAATAAGCACAAGCAACCCTCTGTCCAGTACACTCAGTCTAACCCCATGGTTCAACATAAGAATAGACTCTCTGAGTAAGCACTCATCGTAAATTCCCTATATAGTCTCGTGTTATAACTAAAGGAACTCAAGGGAAACACTTACGCCACATTCCCTTTGTGGACTTCATCGAGGAACTTCAGAAACTCTGAGTAAGTATTCAATGTCAATTCCCCCCTGTGGTCTTGCATCATAAAATACAAAGACAATCTATAGAAGCCCTCAACATCCATTCTCCCTATGGTCTATAGACCAGGTACTCACAGCCCAATGTAAGTCAAGAATGTGTAGTAGTTTGTAACGATCAAGGAAAACCTCAAAAACTACTTGGATAGCATTCTACAACACTGCATCATAATAGAACAATAATTACCCCATCCTACATTACTTGGAATGGGAACGTAAACAGCAGCCTAACAGGTAATCCAGACCCAAAGGTCTAAACAGGAAAAACATTCATGGTAAAAACATGAAAAGCAAAAAAATTCACCCTATTCACAAATAATTAACAACTAATCAATAATACTAGCATAAAATAGATACATTAGGGCTAACACGGTAAATGTGTAATACACCATTCAAGGGAATTGAGAAAATTTCACATAAAACTAAAGGAAATTCAACAGAATGGCACAAACCACCTACCTCGGGGTTAGGTGATCACTATATGTGATCCTCAAATATTGAATCTCCATAGAACGTTGAAGATATACAAAAATTTCTAAAACATTCTACCCATGATAACATGAAAAAGAAAGGGAATCATTAAACAAGGATCCATCAGAAGATAGAACACACAGATGCGATTCCAACTTAACCGATGGTGTTCGATTCAGAGGATGGATGGGGGCTTGGGGGCTCATTAAAGATCTGTGGTCGTACCTTCTCTCTTGGATGAAACAGTCCTATACGGATTTATTTCTATCTTTCAGACGTGAACCCGGTGCATTTAATGAAAAAAAACAAAATACACGACGATTAATTTGGGAGTACACTACGTATACTTTCTATTTCTATACTCCGCATTAGGTGGCCTCCAAGTCTTCACACATGGACGTATTCAAGGCCTCTACATAGCTAGAACATGGCATGTACTCATAAATAACCCGACGTGTATGTAAAAAATTTGAGAAAATCCTCTTTTCTCAAAAACTCCTTGAACAGAAAAAACATCCTTGAAACGAAGATATAGGTTCTTAAAATGTTCCTCCCTTAAAGAAATTTGTACCCTAATTTCCGTAGAATGGCTTAGAAGAAGAAACCCCAAACAGTTCTGTCCACTATGATCGAACATCGGCCTCCCTCTCCTATGTCTCGTCCAATACGAGCCCGTGTTGCCAAAGCACCGGCATGAGAGGAACAGACCATCCACAGAGGACCTTCTTACGTCAATCCACAATCTGGATAGGATGCTCCTCAAAGGATGCATCCCCTTCCAACTCAACCTCCTCGGGATGAAATACAAGATACTAGTCTGAGAAGTAATGCCGAAGCAGAAAAATGTGGAAAAGATCGTTCATAGCATAGTTCCTCTGAGGTAACTGCAACCGATAGGCAACCGGCCTGATTCTCTTTAACACCTCAAATAGCCTGACATTCCTCAGAGAAAGCTTACCCTATCTCCAGATCCTCTTATTTCCCAACCTCGGTGTGACGTGTAGGAAAACCTAATCCCTGACCACGAACTCTAGAGGTCAATTCTGCTGATCAGCATATAACTTCTGTCAAGACTGTGCATTAGCCATCCTCTTCTGAATAATATAAATCTTCTCGGTGGTCTCCTGAACAATATGAGGTCCTAGCAATGCTACCTCTCCTACTTCCAGCCTACATAAGGGTGATCAGCATGTCCTACCTTACAAATCTTCATAAGGATCTATCTGAATAGTTTCTTGAAAACTATTTTTGTAGGCAAACTCCACAAGAGGTATATGATTCTCCCAAGAAACTCCAAAATACAGGATGCAAGCTCAAAGAATGTCCCCAAGAACCATAATTGTACGCTCAGACTGCCCACCTCTTTGGGTGTGGTAAGTTGTACTCAAATGTACCTATGTACCCATATCCTTCTTAAGCCCCTGCCAGACCCGAGAAGTAAAACCTGCATCCCTATCTGAAACAATGGAGTGTGCAACTCCATACAGACATATAATATCTTGGATGTACAACCATCCCAGCTCATCAACACTGAAGGTCTCCTTTATTTGTAAGAATTGAGAAACCTTCTTGAGTTTTTCAATGACAACCCATACAACATCATTTCCTCAAGGTGTCCTCATCAAACCGGTCAAAAATTTCATCACAACATCATTCCGCTTCCACTTGGGAATGGGTAACTGCTGTAAGAGCCCTTCTGGCTGCTGATGCTCCACCTTTACCTTCTATCAAGTGGAACACCTCATGGAAAAATCAACAGTGTCCTTCTTCATACCTAGAAACCAATACCGATGGTGCAGATCCTGATAAATATTGCTGACACCAGGATGAATTTCCCAATCTGATAAATGAGATTCCCACATCAACTCCTCGCGTATATCTACTCGCACCCATATGCGTCCCTGGAAATGAAATACCTCATCCTTGCCTATGGTCCATCCAGAAATAGGGTCCTCTCCTGACACACTCTCCCTTAGGACAAGGTCAAGAGAATCAGATAGCTTCCTCTTTCGAACACGATCAATAAGTGTAGAGGTAACAGATACAGAAGATAGAAAATTATACCCATGTCTGTCGTGAACCTCCAAATGCATCTTAGAGAACAGAGCCATATGATGCCCCTCACTTCTGGCCTTCTGAAATTCCTGGATCTAATTCCTCCTCCTCAACACATCAGCAACTATGTTTCCCTTCCCAGGCATATAGGCAAGCTCAATGTCAAAGGACTTTAGGTACTCAACCCATCTTCGCAATCTCAAATTCAGATCAAGTTGAGTGAAGATTTACTTGAGAATCTTGTGGTTGGTGAAAACAAAAAAAATGCTCCCCCAGAAGGTATTGCCTCCAACAACGTAGGGTGTGAACAACATCTGCCAACTCCAGATCATGCATCGGGTAATTCCTCTCATGTGTCCTCAATTTCCATGACCCGTACATAATGAATCCATATCCCTTTATAAAAATAGATCCCATCCTGGTACTTGATTCATCACAGTATACAATATAGCTCTTTCCCAGATCTGGAAATACTAGTATTGGTACTGATGTCAACAACCCATTCAGCTTCTAAAAGGCTGACTCACAAGAATCTAAACATAAAAACTTTTCACCCTTCTTTTTCAGACTCGTCCGTAGTGCTGCTAAGCATGAGAATTCTTGTGTGAAGTGTTTGTAGTATCCAAATAGACATAGAAAACATCGTACCTCAAATATGTTCTTTGGATTCTCCTAGGAAACTAATCTCACTTTCACTGGGACTTCTGATACTCTTGCCTATGAGATGACATGACCCAAGAAGTGAATCTAATCCATCCAAATGTGTCATTTTGAGAACATAGCATATAACTGATTCTCCCTCAGTGTACTCAAAATGATCTCAATATCGGTATCATGGCTGTGTCAAGTGTGAGAATACACCAAGTTGTCGTCCAAAAAGACCATAAAGAAGGAATCCAAGTATGGATGGAACAATCGGTTCCTCAGATCCATGAAAACTGCAGGAACGTTAATGAGTACGAAAGGCATGACCATATACTCATATAGACCTTACCCTCTCCAAAAGTCTGTGAGAGGTATATTTGATTATCTAACAAGCAACAGATGATAACCGGATCTCATGTCAATTTTTGAGAACACCTGGGCTCCTCAAAGTTGGTCGAAGAGATCATCAATCCTAGACAAGAGATATCAGTTCTTAACCGTCAACTGGTTATGCATCTGATAATCCACACAGATCCTAAGGGTACCATCTGTATTCATCGCAAAAAAACAGGCGAACCCCAAGGAGAAGTACTGGGTCAGATGAAACCCTTTTCCTACAACTCCTCCAACTACTTCTTGAGAACCTGTAACTCTGGTGTAGCCTTCCTATAAGGAGTAATGGACACCAATTCCACTCCTATCACAAGATAAAAAATAAAATTCTACCTCACACTGCCAAGGAATACCTGAAAAGTCCTCTGGAAAGACATCTTTGAAATGATCCACCACTAGATGAATGTCTAACTGTGAAGTCCCCTGATCATCCAAGGAGATACTAGCAATCTAGGTGGTAACTCTTCCCAACCCATGATGCTCAGGAGCTCCTCTTCCATCCTGGACATCCCACTCACCTCTATGAAGAAAATGTACACCCTCTTGTGATATAAAACTCATCTTGTGGTGATATTAATCAAAAATTTCATGGAATGGAACTAACCAGTCCATATTGAGAATTAGATCATTGCCTATCATCTCTAGGTCATAACGATCCCAAAAGAAAGTGACACCCCCATCCTCAAGAGGGAACTCCTTGGAATGTCATACATTAGCTGTTCAAGTCCCCAATGGTTTTTCTAGCATCAAGATATCAGGAGAAGAAAAGATGCAGAGACTAAGACTCCCCATGACACCAACAGACATAAAGCTATTGGATTCCCATGTATCTAAAGGAGATGAAGCAAAAACTGATGTTACTAGGATCGTAACTCGAACACTATAAGGTCTAGGATCCTGCTCCAGCCGGGTCTGTTCCACTGCAAAAGTCTAGCCTACACTGCAACCCTATGACCCTGTTTGACAACATTGAGTTGATCCACATTGCTTTCGATGAAAGACCGGTGGCTGAGCACCACAGCCAAGACCTGCACCTAGGCATGAATGGACAGAAGAACTCCAGTTCCCTAACTGGTGAGAAACTGGTGGTGCTTCTCATGAACGGAGAGTCATAGAAGAACCCATGTCACCAGCTACTAATGAAAATATCTAATAGAAGTGCTGAAGGAGACCCATCTTGACGCATGATCAGAACTCCACTAGGTCTCTTATGCAGTGTGGCCTCGTATTCACGCTCTATCCGAACGAGTAGCACACCACCTAGCTACCAGAAGAACTATCTCACCTCCTCGGATCACTGTGCGAAGACTCCATGTGGTACTTCCTACGATCAGTAAGAGGAATGCTAACTCCAGATGCTGAGCCTCCATGGCTCACAACTCCGGAATCCATCAGATTATGCTCTGTGATCTGTGCATAGATGATGATATAAGTGATGGAAGTCAACCGAATGATGTTCACCTGCGATCAGAGTACGTGCCTCAGACCATCCTATAACTTCCTTTCCATGAATAACTGATCACCATCTAAAATATGTGTGAAGAACTACAGCTCGGTAATGCGGAAGGAACACTCCATAACAGAAAAAGTACCATGCTTGAGACTCATAAACTCTCTAGCTCGATCGGCCCTCAAGGTCTCTGGATAGAAGTAGTCATAGAAGATGCGCTAAAACTCATCCCACACCATAACCTTCTGGAATCCCGCATGTAAGATCACACCACACCACCTCATGGTGGAGTCCCGAAGAATATAGGTAGAGAGCATTTCCCTCGTCTCTAAAGGCATCTCCAGATTCTAAAAGATCGTCAGCATGGCTTCGAGCCATGACTCTGTAGCCTGGGGTCCTCCATCCCCTAAAAAAATGGGATGATGATGATGCTGTAAAACCCACATCGAATCAGCCATCGATGGGGTAGGAGGCGACACTCCTTGATAGGTCAGCATCATCATCTTAAATCCTTCCATGAACTATGAATCACTACTAGTAGAATGTATAACCCATGGTTACAAGACCAGAACAACAGTAGGATCTATGGGAAGTCTCTGATCGACCATGTCTGGTGTCTAATCACTGCCTGACAATTGGTGTACAAACAATGGACGTCTCGGTGTCATTACTCTGCAAGGTCAAGTGCAAACCTTAGATCAATATCATCAAGGACTGAAAACTAGAAGCAAAAGAAGGGAACAAGAGAAAAAATAATTCATGTTTTACAAAACTTGACTACACGGCCTGTATATTTCCCACACGGTGTGTACCTGAATCCTCTTCCCCTTTTGGAGTCCTTCTACATGGTTAAGCCACATGGATCTTGAAGACAAGACTACACGGCCTGTTCAAGGAGGACACGACGTGTACTAGAAAAGCTTCACATGGCCCGTGTTGTTAGTGACACGACCCGACACATTTCTCACACTACACACCGTGTTCAAGGTGGAAACGACATGTATTTGAAGAGATTACATCGACCTGTGTGGTTCGTGACATGGCAGGGTACCTTAGTCAAACTACACGGAATGTTCATCGCAGACATGGTGTGTATAGATTATAGTCTTATCATTTCTTGTTTTTGGTTAAAGTAGTAAATGTTCTATGTTTGTAAATGAATGTCATTAGGTAGTTGAATGTTGAATTGATGTGAAAAATATTTCAAATGATGTGAATTCAGAAAAGGCTACCCAAAATTCACCTATTATGATTCAATCATACAAGTTTATGGAAATGGGGTTTTATGCAAACCAATGCCCTAATCCAAGGGTCATTGATTCTTATCGTTTTCAAAAACAACAAAAAGCCAAAGATAAAGGTAACTCACATCTGATCACTATCGGTGAAGTGGAGTACAATAATTATGTGGTGAAAGTTATACATACCATCCACTCCAATTTAGAAATTTTTTTATTTGATTATGCATCCAACCACTCTTCTATTTCTGATGAATTTCCTAATGGTATCACCATATTAAATCAACAATTAGATGTTGTGTTATCTGGGATAACCACAAAGGGCACAACTGTCACATCAAAAGATTATAATTCTTCTCTGGTTGACGTTTGTTATGAAGTTCACTATTCAAATCATGTGATTCTTCTTATAGTGGAATTTTATGTGATTCATGGGATATAAAATATTTATCTATATGGGGCTCATATATATTTTCAAGGATGGGGTGTCCAATTTCATATTCCAGATCAATATATAATTATATGTCGATGCAAAGATGAATATGATCCTCAAGTAGAAATTTTTTCCATGTTATTGGTGTTCATTAATATAAATGAATGTTATCTATATCAAAAGGTTAGGGATAAACTCAACATTGAGAATAAACCTATTGTATGGTAGTTTGATTATGTATTTATGGAATAATTTATCGGTCTTCCAGTGAATCGCAGGTTTATGTTATTAATCGAACTCATACCGGGTTCTATTCCTATTTCAAAGAAACCTTATTGAATGGCCCTAATTGAGTTTCTGAAATTGAAGAATAAACTCTAAATGAATATTGAAATGTTATTCATATTCCCTATTGCGTCACCTTTGGGTACACTTGTTGTTTTTGTTTAGAATAAATATGGATCAATGAGACTCTTCATTGATTATCAATAATAAAACAAGTTAACTATCATGTACAAATATCCTCCTCCCCACATTGATGATTTATTCAACCAACTATATAGAGCTCAATGAATTTCCATGATTGATCATCGTTCTTTATATCTTTAATTAAGGTTCAAGAAGAAGGATATACCCAAAGCGCCACACCTTACATGGTATGGACATTATGAATTTATAGGTATTCTTTTTGGTCAAAATAATACCCCCTTTTCGTCATTAATCTACTAAATAGGAACTTTAGGTACGGTCGGGCTCAGTATGTGGTAGTTTTTATAGAATATGTTGTTATCTATTCTAAAATAAAAGAATACCATGATGATCTATTGAGAATTTTTTGGATGACCTAGATGAAGGGGATTATTTATGAAAAATTTAGCAAGTATGAATTTGGGATTTATAAAGTTCCATTTATGGGTCTCATAATCTCAAGAGAGTGGATATCTATGTATCTAGCCAGAAAATTAGTTATTGAATAATGGTTGAGACCAACAATGGTAACAAATATCAAACATTTTGTTGGTTTGGATGGAAATTATCAATATTTCCTGAAATATTTTTCATGATTTTCTAATACACTCACCGATTTCACTAAGAAGGGATATATGTTCATGAGAACAGAGGAATATGAATAGAATTTCATAGATATAAATTGATGATTATCCAATACACATATTCTCACACTTCCAATCCAGGAAGAAGGGTCTGTGATCTAAAATGATGCATCCAATAAGGGGTTCAGATGTTTTATCATGAAAAATTATATGGTGATAGCTTATGGCTGACAAAAATTGATAATCCATGAAAAAAATTAACCAACTCATGATTTAACTGCGGTAATCACTACATTAATGATTTGGAGTCATTATCAATTTGGTGAAACATGTGATATTTATACAGATCATAAACGTTTACTGTATATTATCACACAAAGGCAGTTGAATATGAACTAAATAAGTTGGATGAAGATGATTAAATATTATGAATACTATATATGTTAGAACCATGGGAAAGTTAACATAGTGGAATATTCCTTGAGTTGAAAGGACTATGCTCGCCTATCTATGATGATGATCACAAAATATACAATATTTATTGATTTTAAAAGGATGAATCATGAAATTTTAATTGATGGGTAAAATATTATCTTTCTCAAATGAATTTTCAACCATGTATACATGTTATGATTAAGGTGCACCAAAAAAGAAGATATAGAGCTACTAAATAAAATGAGAAATGTTCTTGAAATCAACATTGATTTTAATGGAATAAAAGGGATTAGCAATCAGATTTGTATTCCACCCATACCAAAATTAAAGAACTATAGATTGGATAAAGCTAATAGTTTTTCATTCTCTATTCATCGTAGAAGCACAATGATGTATAGGGGCCTGAATGTATATTTCTGGACTGATGGCATGAAAAGAGATGTTGCTAAATACGACTCTCTAGGATTAGTTTTTTAGAAAGATAATTACGGGAGAATTTTTTTTAAGAAGTTGTTACTACTATTACATATATTAGAATGGAAATGGGAAGCCATCACGATGTACCCTTTCATCATAAATCCAAAAAAATCTAAATGTTATAATTTTAAATTGGTTAAAAAAGATCAACTTATGATGTTGGAACACATCATTTCTATTAGTGAATATTTCATTATTGATCAAATATTCATTATATCGGTAAATAAATTGGTATGATTTTAGGGAGTACCATTTCATATTATATCTGATTGGGATCTAGGTTTTACCTCAATGTTTTATAGAATCCTTTAGCATGCTTTGGATACAGAGTTATTTTTTAGCATTACATATTAGCCTCAGATAGTGGGACTATCTGAGAGAAAAAATCATACTAATGAAGTCATGTTGAGATTTTACTCTATGGATTTCAATGGTGGTTAGGATCAACACTATCAGTTTGTGAAATTCTTGTAAATCATTATCTTCTTGTCTATTATTCGTATGGATAATTAAAATGTACTCTTTGGAAAGATGTGAATAACACTAACTTGAAGGGATCAAGTTGTCGAAAGAAAGCTATTGTGGCCTGATCTTGTTGATGAAATGGCATAAAAGAAATTATCTATCTATAAACACATATGAGTGGATCAGAGTTGACAATAAAGATATTTTAGAAACCATTGAAAAGATCGATATTTTGAAGTGGATGACAAGGACTATCAATGAATATGTCCCTAGATGGGCATAAAGATATTTGAAAATAAGGGAAAGATGAGCCCTAGGAATGTCGGTCCTTTTGATATTCTAGATCATATTGGGAAGGTATGTTATTAATCAGTTCTTCCACTAAATATCTCCAATGTTCATGATGTGTTCTATATATATCTCATAAGAATGTACATACCTAATCCATTACATGTACTGAAATCATAAATTGTCTCGTTGGAGCATCATATGTTTTATGAATAATAGTCTATAGAGATTCAAGGTCATAATGAGAATGTAATATGAACCAAGACCACTCACTTTGTTAAAGTTTTATGGTGGAACCACCAATTTGAGGAAGCTACGTGGGAACTTGAGGATATGATGAGGTTCAAGTATCCTCATATATTTATTTCAAATGATTATTTTTAATGATTAAATTCAGTGTAATGGGGGTAGAATATAACACCGATATGATTTTATAAAATATTTTCATAAAATAATTTAAATTATTAAATAGGTTGCATTGAATGATAATTTGATTTTAAATAAACCTCAAGACACCCTGAGTATTAAATGACCATTTTACCCAAGACGATGTGTTATAAACAATAACTATAAAAAAAATATGAAAATTTATGGTGAATGTAACACCTCGACCCTAGTTACATAGAGTCGGTGCATTATTACATAACATTGGCATGATCACAAGAAATATCAAATCTCAAAAGACCGATTTGTTTAGTAGCCTTGGAAACACTAGATATATTCATAAATTTTTGCATTACATCATAAAAATGAAAACTACAAAAACATAGTATCCAAAGACTGCACTCTTATCCCCTCATACTATCCCTCCAGGTCATTCACAATTTACTTCTTCACATCCTGGTAAAAATAAAACATATGAAAGGGGTGAGCTGAAATGCCCATTAAGGATAACAATATACCGAAAACTTTCATAAATAAGATTAAACATTTAAGAAAATGTATAAATAAAACGAAATCCTTTTTAAACTTTAACTTCAACATAGTATGTCAAAAATAAAATGAAATAATTCCATTTATATATTCACATAGATATTCTACTAATCGAATAATCACATGCAATATCAATAACCACTTTCATAATGATGGAATGCATAATGTCAGACTATCATAACCACATAGCCAAGGCCTCGTGCCAAAACTAAAAATAAGATTTTTCGATGGCCTTGTTCCAAGACACTAGTTTATCTCATGAGACCAACCGATGCATCGAGGAGCTATAGCGTACTCCACCAATCACATATTAACTCCAATACATTCCCATATGAAAAGGTTTAAACATAACATAAAAATTCGTATTAAAACAAGCATACGAAATGTAAATACTTCATCCATAAACCATGAATGGTATAAAAATAACACATCCACAGTCAAACATATCACAAAACCTTCGATACAATATAGATGTTTTGTATCATAATAAATCAACTTCAAATAAGCGTAAAATCCATCAAAGGAAATTGACATAGATGAAATCAAAACTCTTTTTAGAGAAATATCTCTTTCTATTTTGAAATCATTTAAGAGTCATTTTTTTATAAAATAAAACATTTTTATTCAAAGTATTCTCATAAGTTTGTAAGGGAATATTTGACGATTTTATAACGGCAAAAATTAGCATCACCCGCTGTATAAGTTAAAAAACATTCTTACCTAAATTCTGTCGAAAAGATTAAAAAGCACCTTGTTTGGAAAACGACGGAAAGATTCCTTTATAAAAATTTTAAAGAAAAAGTCAAAAAAGGTTATAAATGACTTTAACCCATATTCTTGTAAATAGTAAAAATGTTTTGAAATACATTTTTAAGATACATGGATGTGGATGATAATGAGATCCCAGTAGATTATTACATATAAACAACCTCAGATACTGAAGAGATTGTGAAATAAACCCTTACCTTGTAATTTTCCTTGGTTGAGGGTAGGTTAACCTCATTTATAATGGTGAAATAATTGTTATTAAATTATAAAAGAATCATATACATTAATATGATATCATATATGATCTTTTAACATTTATTTGTTAATAATATCTTAGTATTATCGTCATTTCGGGTGTTAACTTACTCGTTTTATTTAATATGTTTTGTTACATAAGCCATGTTTGTCATGGATAGGTTGTATATTAATCTTATCCAGAATGATATAAAGTCCTTAGATACTATTATTGATCATAAAATGAGAATTAGACTTGAATGGATATGATGGAGAATGAATCTCATCGCGTTCGTGGAGACTGTAGTCCGTACGTACACACGAGCGACAATATCATTCTTTTGATATTAAAATAATATATAATTGGATGGTGTATTAAATATATAAAGAATCATTATCATGTTATATTTATTATTTACATGAATTACACATCATTATTATACCCCATCCAAATAATAATTTATTCAAAAACAACTACACCATGACGTAGAGACGGTAAGCCGTACGTACCCACGTACGGTGACATGTTATTCAAAGGATGGATATAATACTGATTATGATTGTACCATATTTATAATAACATCAAAGTATATATAAGATACTGGATTTATTATTTTAGAATGGTAATAACAAAGAAAGAATAAGTGGAAGAAGAAAGGAACTTTAAAAAGGGTGGTGAAATCATTACCTCTTCTTCGGGTTCTTCCTTTTGATTTGATCAAAAGGGATCTTAGGTTGGATTTATGACTAAAGGAAGGCCTCTAGGATGAATTGAGGTAAGTCGAGAGAGTATTTGGGCAGAGTTTGGAAGATCCAAATGGCTTTTATGGTGTGAATTAATGAGAAGGGGGAGTGCCCTTTTATAAGAGGGGTGAGGGGCACCTTTGGAAAATCTAGAAATATTATTTTGTAATAAAATAATATTCGGTTTCTAATGGATACAAAGTAGATTATTTAAAGCTTACAGTGGGGATGGGTCGAAAACCACTCAACCAATAGAATTTAGATAGGTTTGGGTCATTATATTAACCTTATCTTTTAGTTTTAACTCTTAGTTAATTAGTTTGACACTTACCATGTCACTTTGTATTTTTATATTATATAGTTAATAAACTTAATATATACCTTCAAGATACCCCCACGTGGACCATTAATTATACACCTATTATGATATAAGTCTCTTGGCCGAACCATAGATTTTTAGGAATTGAATATCAATTAATAATATAATATTTGTTTTAAAAACTCTTTTATGTCAATTTCAAAACTACTTTGAAAATTGATTTTTGTGAAAATCATAACAGAATTATTACTTCAAAAAAAGATAATTAAATCATTTATAACATGTCATATGAACCTAAAAAATTAGTTTAATTCCTAAAAAGTCTCAAATTATATTTATTTGGGTATTTATATTATCAATTAATTTAATTTTTCACTATTATGTTAATTACTACATCATCATTGTGTCATAAATAAATTAAATTATTTAATGTCTAAAAATTATAAATAAAATATCATTATTTAGGAAATATTTTTAGATTTCTAATGAATATTTAAAATAGAATATATCTTATGTATAACTCTATATTAAAAATGTTCTATTAAATAAACTTTGATTTTAACTCTTTTGACTCTTCTTTGAATTAAATAATAATAAATGTCCTAATCTAATCCAAGTGGACATAAATTATAATATATTATTTCTAAGGTTGTTTTTGGTCGAATTAAGCTTATCAAATAGAACTAGGACATGTGTTAGGGTAATATTAATATAATCTTTACCCTTAATTACCATATTTACTTTTAATCATCGTAAATAAAAGTAAAAAGTTACTATTCCCCAAAAATTATTTTCATCTCAATGAACCAAATTTTAGTCCGTGATATTAACCATGTCTCTCGGATTTTCGAAATTCCACTCACAGAAGCGGTAAAATTATGTTTTATGAAAAATTCTGTTTTATAACTACCACTTAGTGGTTTCACTATTCATCAAGAAATGAAGTTTTTCAGAAAAATACCAAAAATTCACCCTAGGCTAATTTCGATATTCTGAATCCAAAAATGATGTCCATTTTGAAAAATAAAATTTATAAATTTTAAAAAGTGGCTATTACTATTCATAATGGCTAGTTTGATTGGTTGTGGTGTGCTAGAACTCGATGTTCCATACAACACATGCTATTGCATTATTCAAAGAGAAGCGTACCATAGAAGCTTGGGGTGTTACATTCTCCCCTCCTTCAAATAATTTCGTCCTCGAAATTTCTAGAATTCTACCGCATGAAAAGACTCGATTGGTTCTTTATCATATGTTCCTCGTGTTCCCACATTTCCTCTTCCATCTTATTGTTTCTCCATAAGACTTTTACTAGACGATTCGTCCGGTTTCTCAATAATTGTTCTCTCGTGTCATGAATCATGACGGGCTCTTCGCAAAAAGAAAGATCGGGTTCAAGATCTAATTCCTCATAGGTGAGTACATGCGTTGGGTCAGGAATGTATTTATTGAACAGAGATATGTGGAACACATCGTGAACTTTGGAGAGACTTGGCGGCATTGCCAATCGGTAAGCTACATCCCCAATTCGTTCTAGAATTTCGAAAGGTCCGATGTACCTGGGAATCAATTTACTTTTCTTACCAAATCGTATGACTCCCTTCCATGGAGATACCTTTATGAAAACATGATCACTGACTTGAAATTACAAATCCCTCCTTCGATTATCAGCATAGCTCTTCTACCTACTTTGAGCTACTTTTATATGGTTTTGAATTACCTTCACATTTTCCATCGTTTCCTCCACCAGTTCTGGGCCTATAAGTTTTCTTTTACCAACGTCATCCCAACAGGTTGGTGTGCGACATCTCTTTCCATATAACGCTTCATATGGTGCCATATGAATACTTTAATGGAAGCTATTGTTATAAGAAAATTCTAATTGAGGTAAATATTGATCCCACATACCTTGAAAGTCAAGTGAGCACGATCTCAACATGTCTTCTAAGGTTTGAATAGTTTATTCTGATTGTCCATCTGTTTGAGGGTGGTAGGAAGTGTTCAAATGAAGTTCAGTATCCAAGGTTTTTTGAATACTTTTTCAGAATCTTGAAGTAAAACGAGGATCATGATCGGAAACAATCGATAGGGGTACTCCATGAAGTCTTACAACTTCATTAATATATAGTCTTGCTAGTATTTCAAGTGTTAAATCTTCCCTTAGAGTAAGAAAATGTGCTGACTTGGTAAGACGATTAACAATGACCCATATTGCATCGTTCCTTCTAGGAGTCTTTGGTAGCCCCATGACAAAGTCCATCGTAATATTGTCACCTTTACACTTTGGTATGGGAAGAGGTTTCATGACTCCTCCAGGCTGTTGCCTTCCAACTTTCACTTTTTGAAAAACCATACATCTTGACACAAAATCAACAATCTCCCTCTTCCTGTTGTCCCACCAAAAATATTCCTTCAAATATCTATACATTTTGGTTCTCCCAGCGTGTATAGAGAAATTGGAACTATGAGAAACATCCATCAATTCCCTTTTTAGATCAGGTATATTGAGAACACAAAGTCTCTTCATGAATTTCAAAATTCCTTATTCATACACAAAGTCTCTCAATCTCCCATCATTCAAAGCATTAATCTTCTTTTGAAATTATTCATCAGCGGTCTGAGAACTCTTAATCCTTTCTAGTAAAGATGGTTTGGCAACCATTTGATAAAGTATTGATGTTTCACCTTCCCTGGTTATTCCCATATCCATCTTCACTAGATCCATGAAAATTGGATCCCTTTCAATTCTCATATTGTTCAAAACTCCATGGTCTTTTCTACTCAAAGCATCTGCCACCTTGTTTTCTTTCCCTGGGTGGTAGTGTATCGTGCAATCATAATCCTTGAGTAATTCAAACCATCTCCTTTGCCTCATGTTGAGTTCTTTTTGTGAGAAAATACACTTCAAACTCTTGTGATCAGTATAAATCTCACAATTTTCACCATAGAGGTCGTGCCTCCATATCTTCAAAGCAAAGATCACAAGTGCTAACTCAATATCATGAGTAGTTTACATTTCAACTATAGTGATGCATAGGCAATAACCCTATCATTCTACATAAGAACACAACCAAGTCCTTTTTTCGATGCATCGCTATAAATAACGAACCGATCATTCCCCGATGGTAGAGTCAATATAGGAGCATTGACTAATCTTCTCTTAAGTTCTTCAAAAGATTATTCAAAATCTTTTGTCCAAACAAATTAACCCCTTTACGTGTGAGCTTCGTTAATGGGTTAGCCAATCAGGAAAAATTATGGATGAAACGTCGATAATAACCTTCCAAACCAATAAAACTGCGTACCTCATTTATACTCGTAGGTTCTGTACATTCTTGGATTTCCATGGTCTTAGATGGATCAACATAGATTCCATATTTAGAGATAATATGGCCAAGAAATGAAATCTCATGAATCCAGAATTCACACTTGCTAAACATCCCATATAATTCATGTTTTCACAGAGTCTTCAGGATAATGCGCAACTGATTTTCAGGATCTTAGTAGCTTTTGGAGTATACCAAGATATCATCAATAAAAACCACTGCAAATTCATCGAGATATTCCATGACAACTCTATTCATCAGATCCATGAATACAGAGGGTGCATTAGTCAATCCAAAAGGCATTACTGTAAACTCGTAATGCCCGTACCTGGTTCGAAATGTTGTCTTAGGAATGTCTTCCTTCTTCACACACAACTGATGGTATCCAGATCGAAGGTCAATCTTTGAAAAGTATTGAGATCCATGAAGTTGGTCAAATAAATCATAAATTCGAGGTAGGGGATACCTGTTCTATATTGTTATAGCATTGATCTCCCTGTAGTTGATACATAACCTCATAGATCCATCTTTCTTTTTAACAAAAAGAACAGGGGATCCCCATGCATAAACACTAGGGAGAATAAATTCCTTATTACTCAATTCCTCTAGTTGTTTCTTTATTTCATATAATTCTATAGTGGCCATTATATAAGGGGTCATTGATATAGGCCTTGATCCAGGAATTAAATCAATGGAAAACTCAACTTCTCACTCTGGAGGATGTCCACGTAAAAATTCTAGAAACACATCTACATATTCTTTCAAAATAGGTACATACACTATTTGAACATTCCTTTCCTCACCCACAGTCATTTAATCCTCTTCCACCCAAATAATTGAATTTAGTTGAGCTACTGGGGGTGGATCTAGATAAGAATAAGGTGGTGAAGATTCTGCTCTAAAGATAAGGTGTTCCTTATCGTCATAATCAAAAATCATAACCTCCTTCTTCTTACAATAAATCTTCTCATCAGGGTCCAAAAGCCAATCCATACTGAGGATTATATCAAACTCAATCATAGGTATGATGATGAGATCAGCGGATAAAGAACATTTATGTTCTCTAATGGGGACTGATTCGCAAAACTTTTTTGCAATGATACTTCCCTTAGGAGTTTTAACTGGAAACTTCCTTGTTAAATCAAATTGGAAATATCTAATTTTCTTAGGAAACTGGGAAGATATGAAACAATACGATGATACAGAATCAAAGAATGCATTTTCTAAACTTGAGGAAACCATTAAATTACCCACCAACACCTTTTTCGGAGCTTCTACCTCAGCAGTAGTGATAGCATAAGCTTGGCCTTGATCCATTGGCATTTTCTGAGGTAAGTTCCCCTAGTGGTTAGGACATTCATTTGCATAATGTCCCATTTTCCTGTAATTATAGTACTGAACATCATTATCTTCCTTCTTCCCCTTGCAATCACGAGCTTGGTGGCCTTTTTCACCACACTTGTAACAGACTCCCATTTCTTTTAAGCAAGTACCGGGGTGTTTCTTCCCAAATTTACTGTAGGATGGACATTCAACTTTTCCTTTCTTCCCTTTATTTCCATTCCCAGATTGATCAGCAGATCTCTTCTTCTCTTTCTTTGCTTTAAAGTCATAATACATTGAGAATTCTTTCTCTGTCTTGATAGCACATGAGAAAATAACTTCATACGACGAGAAGGATTGCGAGACTAATGCTCGACGGAGAAATGTTTTTAACCCATCAAAGAAATGATCAATCTTACATCTTGGGTTACATATATAATCTCCAGTATACCATTCTATCCTTGTAATGTTAGCCTCATACATTGCGACATTATCATCCTCCTTTTGTCTCAGACTTAGAAATTGTCTTTCCATATCTGCTCGATGGTCACGAGGAAAGTATTTTTCTAAAAATAGACCTTTGAACTCCCTCCATTCCATATTTTATACTTCATCATCTTCTTTTGTGTCTTGAATCAATGACCACAATTGATCTGCATATCCAGTGAGGTGGTAAACTGCTATGAAAACTTTTTCCATTTCACTACTCCCCGAAGCCTGAAATATTTTCTCTAGGGAATTTATCCATTGGTCAGCTACTAAGGGATTTGTACTCCCATTTAACGTTGGTGGTTGTTGACTCATAAAGCGATCTAACATTGATCCTCCACGATGCGGATCAGGGAGCTCTATATGGGTAAGGATATTATTCATAACCTGAGTGAGTTTTCCCAGTATGGTGATTAGCTGATTGGCACCAGTTGCATCACTAGCTCCACTATAATTATCTTGGGCATGAGGGAAATTTTTACATGGATTACGTGCATTGATACATTTTCCATTTCATCCACTAGGCATCATTTCTAAATAATGGCATAAACTAGATCAGTTTATGAATCATAATACATAATTCAATACTTATAAAACACGTAACATAAATTGAACTATTTTTGGATATAATCCATAATCATAAAAATGTTTTATTTGAGTAATTATATACTCATAAACCCTTCATAAATATTTTTAATGAAAATGAGAGTAATCCTAATCATATCCTCCGGGAGTGTCGTAACCAAGAGTGCAACAAGGCCCGTTGTCGTGCAGCAGTTCCCGTTCGAGTCTAGATCAAAGAGGTGTTTTCAGGTTTTACCCCTAGATACATCTGTGCCAGAGCCGCCTCTACCTTCTCTTATCTAGACAGGGATGTATTGCTCAGAAAACTCACAAAATCTCTACAACACCAAAATTCTAGGACGTTCTTCTATACTAATCCTCAAAGTCCATCTTAAATATATGTGCTCTAATCAGATTTTATCTAAATCTAGCTTCAAAGGATTGTACTAAACATCCTCTGATACCAACTGTAACACCCTGAATCCCAGTTACCTTGAGTCAGTGCATTATTACATAACATTGGCATGATCAAAAGATATATCAAATCTCGAAAGACCTATTTGTTTAGTATCCTTGGAAACACTAGATATATTCATAAAGTTTTACGTTACATCATAAAAATGAAATGTACAACAACATAGTCTACATATTCTACACTCTTATCCCATCATACTATCCCTGTAGTTCATTCATAATTTACTTCTTCACATCCTGGGAAAAATAAAACATAGAAAAGGGGTGAGCTCAAATGGCCAGTAAGGATAACAATATAGAGGAAACTTTCATAAATAAGAATAAACATTTAAGGAAATGTATAACTAAAAAAAATCCTTTTTAAACTTGAACTACAACATAGTATGGAAAAAATAAAATGAAATAATTCCATTTACTTATTCACATGGATATTCTACGAATCGAATAATCACATGCAATATCAATAACCACTTTCATAATGATGGAATTCATAATGCCAGACTATCATAACCACATAGCCAAGGCCTCGTGCCAAGACTACAAATAAGATTTTTCCAAGGCCTTGTTCCAAGAAACTAGTTTGTCTCATGAGACCTATCGATGCATCGAGGAGCTATAGAGGGATCCACCCATCACATATTAATTCCAATGCATTCCCATATGAAAATCTTTAAACATAACATAAACATTCCTATTAAAACTAGCATATGAAATGTAAATACTTCATCCATAAAGCATGAATGGTATAAAAATAACACGTCCATAGTCAATCATGTCACAAAAACATCAATACAATATAGAATTTATGTATCATAATAAATCAACTTCAAATAAGAATAAAATCTAACAAAGGATGTTGACATAGATGAAATCAAAACTCTTTTTACAGAAATATATCTTTCTATTTTTAAATCATTTAAGAGTCATATTTTTATGAAATAAAACATTTTCTCTGAAAATATTCTTATAATCTAGTAAGGGAAGCTTCGACAATTTTATAATGACATAAATAGCCGCACCCTCCGTATAAGTTAAAGAAACATTCTTACCTTAATTCTGTCAAAAAGTTTAAAAAGCACCTTGTTTGGAAAATGACGGAAATATTCCTTTATAAACCTCTTAGAAAAAGTCAAACAAGGGTATAAATGAATTTAACCCATATTTGTGTATATAGTAAAAATGTTTTCAAATACATTTTTAAGAAACATGGATGTGGATGATAAAGAGATCCCAGTAGATTATTACGTATAAACAACCTCGGATAATGAAGAGATTGTGAAATAAACCCTTATGTTGTACTTTTCCATGGTTGAGGGTAGGTTAACCTCCTGTATAATGGTGAAATAATTGTTATCAAATTATACAATAATCATATACATTAATATGATATCATATATTATCTTTTAACATTGATTTGTTAATAATATCTTAGTATTATCGTCGTTTCGGGTGTTAACTTACTCGTTTTCTTTTATATATTTTTTACGTAACACGTGTTTTTAATGGATAGGTTGTATCTTAATCATATCCAGAATTATATAATGTTGATAGATACTATTATTAATCATCAAATGAGAATTATACTTGAATGGATACGATGGATAATGAATCTCATCGCGTTCGTGGAGACGGTAGTCCGTACGTACACACTAGCGACAATATCATTCTTTTGATATTAAAATAATATATAATTGGATGTTATATTATATATACAGAATAATTATCATGTTATATTTATTATTTACATGAATTAAATATCATTATTATACCCGTACAAATAATAATTTATTGAATAACAACTACACCACGACGTGGAGACGGTAAGCCGTACGTACGCACGTATGGTGAAATGTTATTAAAAGGATGGATAGAATAATGAATATGATTGTAACTTATTTATAATAAAATCATAGTACATATAAGATACTTGAGTTATTATTTTAGAATGGTAATAACAAAGAAATAAGTAGTGGAAAAGAAAGGAACTTGAAAATGTGTGGTGAAATCATTACCTCTTCTTCGGGTTCTTCCTTTTGATTTGATCAAAAGGGCTATTAGGATGGCTTTATGTGTAACACCCCGACCGCGGATGTCCATATTTGTTCTCCTTTCTTGGCCCCGATTTAAATTTTTCGGAGTTTAATTTCGATTGGTGGTTTTGCGCCGGTGCGCGGTCACCGCATCGCTAGCAGTTACCGTGCTTTCAGCCCGGGTGACTATGTGCTCACCCGGCGTTTTAAATATTAATGTTTTTGCGTTGACATTTTATTACTCTCACTATTTAAATTGTGTTATTACTATTGTATTTATTTTTAATTTTATATGTGTTTATATATGAGTATATGTTATGTATATATATGTATATATATACATATATGTTTGTTGTATTTATGTTTATATGTTTTTATAAAGGTATATGTATATACATATGTCTATATATATTTTTGTGTTTATATATGTGTGTTTTCTTATTATTATTATTTTTAGTGGTTTTATTATTCTAAATACTTTGGTTATAATAATTATTATTATAATTAGCTAACTTATTATTTTATTGTTATGATTATTATTATAAAGTTTTATTATTATTATTATAAGGTTTTACTAATATTTTTGTTATAAATTTTTATTTTTATTAAGATTAGTTTTCATTATTTTTATTTATCCTTTTATTATTATTATTATCAATTATATATATATATAAATATAAACCTACTCTAACCCTAGCCTACCTCCCCGTAGCCGCCACCCCGTTTCCCCCCTCTCTCTTTTGCACCGCACTCCCCTCCCCCGTTTCTTCCCTCACCGCGCCCAACCTCTCCTCCCCGGCTTGCCCTCGCCCAACCCCGTCGCGCCGTCCCGAGCCCTGCAACCTTCCTCCGGTGTCTCCCTGTCGCCTCTCCATGCTCGCCATCCCGAGCTCGCCGCGCCAGCCTCCTCCACCAGCCGACCGCCGGCCTCCGCCCTGCTCCTCCGCCTTGCGCCGACCCGCACCCCGTTGCCCGGTCTTCCCTGCGCAACCCGCCCAGCCGCCAGCCTCCCCTTTCGTCCGGCTCCTGCTCCCTCTCCCCCGCGCGGCTCCCCCTCCCCTCTCCTGGCATCTCACCGCATACACGGCGGCCTCCTCCTTCAGCGCCGCCCCGGCCGCCCTCTCCCCTGCGCACCGCTTCCCCCGACGCCGTCCCGGCTTCCCCTCCGGCGGCAACCCCCCCTGTCCGACCATGCTTCCCTTCCCCAGCACCCTCCTCCCGCCGAACCGCCGCCGTCCGCTCCCCTCCTGCTCCCGCCGCCGCGCTGCGTGACCTCCGAACCCCCGACCACCCCTCCGGTCTCCGCCCGCGCGCCTCCAGCGCGACCTGCACCCCGCTCGTTCCCCCCTTCCCTGTAAGTATGTTTTTATTTTTATTTTTTTATTTTATTCTTTTAGGTTAATCTTATATAACTTTTATTATTTTTATCATATTAATAATATTATAATTATTTCATTATTATTATGTTAATATTATTCTATTAACATTATTATTGTATTACTATATTATTATTATTATTATTATTATTACTATTATTATTATATTATAATTGGGTAAAAATATTGTTGTTATTATTATTATTATTATTATGATTACTAACATATTATTAATATTATTTTATTATGTCATTATTATAATTAATGTATCTTATTATAATTATTATTATAATTATTATTATATAATTATTGTTACTATTGTTATTATAATTATTATCACATTAATATTAATATTAATATTATTATTATCATTATTGTTATAATTATTATTATTATTCAATTATCATATTATTATTATTATTATTATTGTATTACATTAATATTACTATTTTGATTATGATAATAATATAATTATGTCATATTATTATTATTATTATTATTATTATATCATTATCATTATTTTTTTAAGTTATTATTATTCTCATTGTGTTATTGTAATTATTATTATGACTATGTTATTATTTTATTACGGTTATTTCTATTATGTTATTAATATCGTTGAACCCGTTTAACGGTCTACTGTTTTAGGACCTGTTTAATGGCGCAACACGGTGCGACCATTACGCAATGGGAGTTTTGCACCGTGTCCTTTTTCGTTCCGAGCTGCGTCTTGAGGTAGGTCTCCCTATGCACTTGCCTCTAAATTAAGAATTTATTTATTCATTGTCCTTTTATTAAATTTCAGTAAATTAAAAAAAAAATAATAAGTAGTTTTTATAATGTGGTGATTTGCTGAGAATGCAAACTGTTTAATTCTAGCATTTCATTAAAAGTGTTTTCTTGGTTTCAATTGTGGGATTTCATAGTAATGTCGCTAAATGGTTCTTCCTGAGTAACGAAAGACATGTTGAATTGGGTTTTGAAATGTTTTTTGCATGTGTAAATTAGTAAATGTACTGTTTATGGAAAATGGTGTTTTCTTATAACCTTGATTAGAGAAAACATCGTGTGACCTTTTGAAATTGTTTTGGAAACTTTACGTGTGGTTCTTGGTTGACGAAAGATGTTTTCCCTTGTTGTGTTATTAAAAAAATAATGCTTTCTATGTTGTGAAAGTTGTTTATGTTCTTGTGTGGGAGTTTCCAAAAAGGGGTTTTTGCGAAATGATTAGGTAATGACAATTATATTTTCAAAAAGGTATTTTTGACGTGCGTGAGTTTTGAAATATTGTTTGGGTGTGGAAATGGTGACTCTTGTGTGAGATATCTTGTCTGGCATGCGATATGAGGAAGAAATATACTATGTGAATGAGAAGCTTGTTTGAGCACACGGGAAACCCTGGGTATCTAGGTGGGCGGACTAGAACTAGTGCGCTAGTGAGCCGGATGGGTGTCGTCCCTGTTTCACTTAGCTGGATTGACGATTGCAACACTAACTAAACATATGATATCTGAGGGTCGTGGCCTTCTAAGCCACGTGTTTTGAGGGTCGTGGCCTTCTAAGCCACGTTTTCTGAGGGTCGTGGCCTTCTAAGCCACGTTTCACCGAGACACGAGGTTCTAGGGTCCCACGCGAGCTAGATGAACCATAGGGGATTTAGCCATAGTGCTCTACCATCTCTGGCGTGGTGCCTTCCGTTGGCATACGGGGGACCACTTGGGTGTGAGTCTGTGCGTGTGTGAGTGTGTGTGTGTGCCCATGGTTATTGCTGATAACTTCTGGTTTATTTTTACTTGCACTTGGTTTTTTTCCTTGCCTGTTTACTTCTACCTGCACTTGTTTTCTTTCCTGCTTGATTACTTTCAGTTCTTCTTTACCGCTTGTACTGGTTGCTTTGCGGAAATGGTTCTCAAATAAAAAATGTGTTTTTCTCTTGTGTAGTAAAACTGAAAATGTAACACTTCTTTATCGTTCAGAATGAATTTAGAATCAATGAAAAGAAATTCAACTTTTAAAAAGGAATAAGGGTGATGGCTTGTGTTTAGTTTTTCAAGTGAAACATTGTAAAAGCATACTTTTATACATTGAAGTTCAAACCTGGAATAGGTAGATTCTTTATTTACTGGCAGTGCATTGGGATTTGTTGTGGGGCTCACCTACTGAGTACTTTTGTGCTCACGCCTATCTTTTACCTTTTCAGTTGCAGGTTCCTTGTGTTTAGGTTTTCCTGGCTTGAGTCGCTCAGTGTGGGAGCGACGTTGGTTGTAGTTGGGTGGTGACCCGCGAGGTCACATGGAGGTATGTCGTGGTATAGTTTGTTTATGTCTTTAGTGTTTGTTTGTTGGTTTAAGTTGTATTCGTTCTTTCGATCCTGTTTTTAGTTTGGGCTGAAATCGCTCCCAACGATTAATGTTTCAATGCCCGGCACTTGTTGCCATCCCGGGGGGATCGGGAACGCCCCTCGGGACTTGTCGTGGACCGGCTCGGGTGACCGGTTCAGGGTCGACCCGGGCTGGTTCGTGACAAAATGGTATCAGAGGTGGTTCTTGTTATTTGGGTTGTCCGGTAGAAGGAGATTAGGACTGTCGGAACTCGAGGGGTAGGTACGGGAAGAGCGTCGCGAACTATTGCTCGCACTGATCCTCGAGTTACCAGGGGTAGTTCGGGAATTGTGTCCTTGTCTTTTCTGGTTTGTCTTGGATTGAGAGATGACAATGGAGGCAAGCCGACGTTACATCGTAATTTCACATGGAGTAGTGACCCATGTGGAGTCTGAGTACGTGGTTTGAATTCCTCCTAGTGGTCGACGCTGACTTGGGACATGGCCCACTACCATGTCGTCAGGTTGAGTGTGACTACTAGTCCCTCATTTCTGTGATTGATGCAAATTTGGATGTTGCTTTCGTTTTGGTTTGTGTGAGTGCGTTGTTGGAAATGGAAAAAACGTTTTTGAAAAAAAAAATTGGACTGGTTTCTTTAAAAGGACTTTAAATATATGAAATGGGTTTTAAAACTAAAATCTCTTGATTTGAAAATCTGTTGTTTGCTCGGAATTGGATAAGAATGATTTGGGTTTAAACCTTGGTTCCACTTTATGAACGTTTGCACATGTGTGAGAATGCATGGAAAGTGTGTGTTGATGCACGTATGAATGGAATGTGGGTGAAGCCATGTGCAACGGTTCATGAGATTACCTGGGTGTGTATTTGAAGTTAAAGGCTTGACTTTGTTTTCTAAATTGGTTTTAAATGGGAAAGGGTTTTGGAAAGTTTTGGTTTGAAAGTGGATTGGTTTTTGGAAAGTGATATTGAAAAAGGGTGGTTTTGAAATCAAAAATGAAAAGGGAATTTTAAAGAGGAGATTTTGTTTTGGTTTGTGTTGTATCTGTTTGGTCCTTGTGCTTACTGTTTTTGAGGAAGATGCTTTTATTGATGTTGCTTCGATTTGATGTTGGTTTTGGCTTTGAGTTTTATATATCGCTCGGGAAATGCCGCCCAGAAAGGTCTCTAAGGATTCGGATATGTCTTGCCCAGTTTTTGGTCCTCCTCAGACTTTGCCTATTCTCCATGGTGATCAGGGTCCGTTAGAAGCAGTGAAATGGATCGAGGAAGTGGAACGTGTCTTTAGAATATTGGGAACTCCCGATAGTGTTATGGTCCGTGCAATTATGGAGTTGTTTGAGGGTCCATCTCTGGACCAGTGGAAGATGGTTACCCCACCGTCAACGCAAGGTCAAATGACGTGGGATGTCTTCAAAACTGTTTTCATCCAATGGTTTGTACCTGAGGAAGTGAAGCTGGAGAAAAGAGGGAGCTTGTGCATATTCAACAAGGTCGACGGACGGTGAAGGCATATGTTGACCATTTCAAGGAACTAATTTCCTTTTCTCCAGAGGTAGCATCGCATGAGCTCATAAAGGCCTCTCTTTTCAATGGGGGTCTTCGTCCAGAGATCAAGGAGCGAGTCCTCCCTTCTAAAGACCATTGTTTCGAGAAGCTCGTGGAGGAAGCTTTCTTGGCTGAGTTAGTTTCTGGTGTGCGGGTGGTTAATACTTCAGCGTCCCCTGTTGTTCATAATAGTTTCCGCTCTGGTGGGGAAAAGGCGCCAGAGACACCTGTTCCTAAGGAGTTATCCCCTTTGGTCCCAGTTTCCAGTTCATCAGATCGTTCAATGGTGTGCTATCAGTGTGACCGTTTCGGGCATTTAAAGCCGTCGTGTCGCAACCCTCCGAAGACGTGTCATCGATGCGGCCGTCTGGGTCATCTGGAGAAGTTTTGCATGAAGCGTCGCTTGAAGACGACACTGTGATGGGAGAATGTCAGTACCTGACTGTGAGGCAGAAGATGCTTCAGCCATCAGAGCCCCAGCCACAAGTCTCGGGGTGAAGCTCGCGCAAAGTCAGGAGTCCCCAGGGTTGTAAAGCCTTGGTCCAAGTTCTGTATTCCGTGTGGACTGTGGAGCAATTAAAAACCTTTTCATGTTTGTTTCCCTGCTATTGAGGTCCCAATAACGTTGTAAATGCGTTTTTTTTTCTATAAAGTGATGGTGGACTTGTTCTATGATAATCTAAGCAGACTTGTCGTGTGAATGTAATATTCGAAATCGGGTATCCTTCTTAAAAGTGTGTTTGACTCTCGTGTAGGTTGACCTCGTTTTAGTTATGTTGTCGATATGGTTATGTTTCAGGGACTTTGGTGGATCAAGTCTCCAATTTGATAATGGTTAAATGTTTTTCTATGGGTTTTCCCTGGTGGTGAAGTTGTTGACTATAGTCGCGGGTTCAAGGTTTCGACAGAGGTGTTGTAGTAATCGTGTTATAAGAGTTGGTTTGAATTGGTTGGGAGTTCCCGCGTCGACCCCCCCTTCCCAGGGTTTTCTATTTAAATGGTCATCTTTTCTGCACTAGTTAAGCTCTTGTGGTGGGGAGAACCCCTTCGTGTTCTCCCCTCAATCTCGGACCCCAGTTCTCTCTTGAATCGGTCGGGTGTGACCTGTGCTGAGTAAGGTCATCCCCGAGATTCTCAGTTCTCTCTGGTTCCTTTAGTTCCGTTGGGGCATGGACTTTAATCTTGATCGACTTTTGGCCTGGTGACTTTCTGGGGGCAGAAAGTGTCTGTGGTAGGGAGAATTGTCACACCCCGACCGCGGATGTCCATATTTGTTCTCCTTTCTTGGTCCCGATTTAAATTTTTCGGAGTTTAATTTCGATTGGTGGTTTTGCGCCGGTGCGCGGTCACCGCATCGCTAGCAGTTACCGTGCTTTCAGCCCGGGTGACTATGTGCTCACCCGGCGTTTTAAATACTAAGGTTTTTGCGTTGACATTTTATTTCTCTCACTATTTAAATTGTGTTATTACTATTGTATTTATTTTTAATTTTTATATATGTTTATATATGAGTATATGTTATGTATATATATGTATATATATACATATATGTTTGTTGTATTTATGATTATATGTTTTTATAAAGGTATATATATATACATATGTCTATATATATATTTGTGTTTATATATGTGTGGTTTCTTATTATTATTATTTTTAGTGGTTTTATTATTCTAAATACTTTGGTTATAATAATAATTATTATAATTAGCTAACTTATTATTTTATTGTTATGATTATTATTATAAAGTTTTATTATTATTATTATAAGGTTTTACTAATATTTTTGTTATAAATTTTTATTTTTATTAAGATTAGTTTTCATTATTTTTATTTATCCTTTTATTATTATTATTATTATCAATTATATATATATATAAACCTACTCTAACCCTAGCCTACCTCCCCGTAGCCGCCACCCCGTTTCCCCCCTCTCTCTTTTGCGCCGCACTCCCCTCCCCCGTTTCTTCCCTCACCGCGCCCAGCCTCTCCTCCCCGGCTTGCCCTCGCCCAACCCCGCCGCGCCGTCCCGAGCCCTGCACCCTTCCTTCGGTGTCTCCCCGTCGCCTCTCCCTACTCGCCGTCCCGAGCTCGCCGCGCCGGCCTCCTCCACCAGCCGACCGTCGGCCTCCGCCCTGCTCCTCCGCCTTGCGCCGACCCGCACCCCGTTGCCCGGCCATCCCTGCGCAACCCGCCCAGCCGCCAGCCTCCCCTTTCGTTCGGCTCCTGCTCCCTCTCTCCCGCGCGGCTCCCCCTCCCCTCTCCTGGCATCTCACCGCATACCCGGCGGCCTCCTCCTTTAGCGCCGCCCCGGCCGCCCTCTCCCCTGCGCAACGCTTCCCCCGACGCCGTCCCGGCTTCCCCTCCGGCGGCAACCCCCCCTGTCCGACCCTGCTTCCCTTCCCCGGCACCCTCCTCCCGCCGAACCGCCGCCGTCCGCTCCCCTCCTGCTCATGCCGCCGCGCCGCGTGACCTCCGAACCCCCGACCTCCCCTCCGGTCTCCGCCCGCGCGCCTCCAGCGCGACCTGCACCCTGCTCGTTCCCCCCTTCCCTGTAAGTATGTTTTTATTTTTATTTTTTTTATTTTATTATTTTAAGTTAATCTTATATAACTTTTATTATTTGTATCATATTAATAATATTATAATTATTTCATTATTATTATGTTAATATTATTCTATTAACATTATTATTGTATTACTATATTATTATTATTATTATTATTACTATTATTATTATATTATAATTGTGTAAAAATATTGTTGTTATTATTATTATTATTATTATGATTACTAACATATTATTAATATTATTTTATTATGTCATTATTATAATTAATGTATCTTATTATAATTATTATTATAATTATTATTATATAATTATTGTTACTATTGTTATTATAATTATTATCACATTAATATTAATATTATTATTATTATTATCATTATTGTTATAATTATTATTATTATTCAATTATCATATTATTATTATTATTATTATTGTATTACATTAATATTACTATTTTGATTATGATAATAATATAATTATGTCATATTATTATTATTATTATTATTATTATTATTATTATTATATCATTATCTTATTTTTTTAAGTTATTATTATTCTCATTGTGTTATTGTAATTATTATTATGACTATGTTATTATTTTATTACTGTTATTTCTATTATGTTATTAATATCGTTGAACCCGTTTAACGGTCTACTGTTTTAGGACCTGTTTGATGGCGCAACACGGTGCGACCATTACGCAACGGGAGTTTTGCACCGTGTCCTTTTTCGTTCCGAGCTACGTCTTGAGGTAGGTCTCCCTATGCACTTGCCTCTAAATTAAGAATTTATTTATTCCTTGTCCTTTTATTAAATTTCAGTAAATTTAAAAAAATAATAATAAGTAGTTTTTATAGTGTGGTGATTTGCTGAGAATGCAAACTGTTTAATTCTAGCATTTCATTAAAAGTGTTTTCTTGGTTTCAATTGTGGGATTTCATAGTAATGTCGCTAAAAGGTTCTTCCTGAGTAACGAAAGACATGTTGAATTGGGTTTTGAAATGTTTTTTGCATGTGTAAATTAGTAAATGTACTGTTTATGGAAAATGGTGTTTTCTTATAACCTTGATTAGAGAAAACATCGTGTGACCTTTTGAAATTGTTTTGGAAACTTTACGTGTGGTTCTTGGTTGATGAAAGATGTTTTCCCTTGTTGTGTTATAAAAAAAATAATGCTTTCTATGTTGTGAAAGCTGTTTATGTTCTTGTGTGGGAGTTTCCAAAAAGGGGTTTTTGCGAAATGATTAGGTAATGACAATTATATTTTCAAAAAGGTATTTTTGACGTGCGTGAGTTTTGAAATATTGTTTGGGTGTGGAAATGGTGACTCTTGTGTGTGATATCTTGTCTGGCCTGCGATATGAGGAAGAAATATACTATGTGAATGTGAAGCTTGTTTGAGCACACGGGAAACCCTGGGTATCTATGTGGGCGGACTAGAACTAGTGCGCTAGTGAGCCGGATGGGTGTCGTCCCTGTTTCACTTAGCTAGATTGACGATTGCAACACTAACTAAACATATGATATCTGAGGGTCGTGGCCTTCTAAGCCACGTGTTTTGAGGGTCGTGGCCTTCTAAGCCACGTTTTCTGATGGTCGTGGCCTTCTAAGCCACGTTTCACCGAGACACGAGGTTCTAGGGTCCCACGCGAGCTAGATGAACCATAGGGGATTTACCCATAGTGCTCTACCATCTCTGGCGTGGTGCCTTCCGTCGGCATACGGGGGACCACTTGGGTGTGAGTGTGTGCGTGTGTGAGTGTGTGTGTGTGCCCATGGTTATTGCTGATAACTTCTGGTTTATTTTTACTTGCACTTGGTTTTTTTCCTTGCCTGTTTACTTCTACCTGCACTTGTTTTCTTTCCTGCTTGATTACTTTCAGTTCTTCTTTACCGCTTGTACTAGTTGCTTTGCGGAAATGGTTCTCAAATAAAAAATGTGTTTTTCTCTTGTGTAGTAAAACTGAAAATGTAACACTTCTTTATCATTCAGAATGAATTTAAAATCAATGAAAAGAAATTCAACTTTTAAAAAGGAATAAGGGTGATGGCTTGTGTTTAGTTTTTCAAGTGAAACATTGTAAAAGCATACTTTTATACATTGTAGTTCAAACCTGGAATAGGTAGATTCTTTATTTACTGGCAGTGCATTGGGATTTGTTGTGGGGCTCACCTACTGAGTACTTTTGTGCTCATGCCTATCTTTTACCTTTTCAGTTGCAGGTTCCTTGTGTTCAGGTTTTCCTGGCTTGAGTCGCTCAGTGTGGGAGCGACGTTGGTTGTAGTTGGGTGGTGACCCGCGAGGTCACATGGAGGTAGGTCGTGGTATAGTTTGTTTATGTCTTTAGTGTTTGTTTGTTGGTTTAAGTTGTATTCGTTCTTTAGATCCTGTTTTTAGTTTGGGCTGAAATCGTTCCCAACGATTAATGTTTCAATGCCCGGCACTTGTTGCCATCCCGGGGGGATCAGGAACGCCCCTCGGGACTTGCCGCGGACCGGCTCGGGTGACCGGTTCAGGGTCGACCCGGGCTGGTTCGTGACATTATGACTAAAGTAATGCCTCTAGGATGAAGTGAGGGAAGTTGAGAGAGTATTTGGGTGGAGTTTGGCCAAGCCAAATGGATTTGAAGGTGTGAATTAATGAGAAGGTGGAGTGCCCTTTTATAAGATGGGTGAGGGGTTCCTTTGGAAAATTTAGATATATTATTTTATAATAAATTTAAATTCAGTTTCTAGTGGCTCCAAAGTGGATTATTTAAAGGTTAAGGTAGGTATGGGTCAAAAACCACTCATCCAATAGAATTTAGGCAGGTTTTGGTCATTATATTATCCTTATCTTTTAGTTTTAACTCATAGTTAATTAGTTTGACACTTACCATAAAACTTTGTATTTTTATATTATATAGTTAATAAACTTACTATATACCTCCAAGAGACCCACAAGTGGTCCATTAATGATAAAACAATAATGATAAAAGTCTCTTGGCCGAACCATTGATTTTTAGGAATTGAATATCAATTAATTATATAATATTTGTTTTAAAAACTCTTTTATGTCAATTTTGACACTATTTTGAAAATTGATTTTTGTGAAAATCATAACAGAATGATTACATCAAAAAAAGTTAATTAAATCATTCCTAATATGTCATATTAACCTATAAAATTAGTTTAATTACTAAAAAGTCTCAAATTATATTTATTTGGGTATTTATAATATCAATTATTTTAATTATTCACTATTATGGTAATTACTGCATCATCATTGTGTCATAAATAAATTAAATTATTTAATGTCTAAAAATTATAAATAAAATATAATTATGTAGGAAATATTTTTAGCTTTTTAATTAATTTTTACAATCTAATTTATCTTAATTATAGGCCTATATTAAAAATGTTTTAGTTAATAAAATTTGATTTTAACTCTTCTGACTCTTCTTTGAAATAAATAATAATAAATGTCCTAATGTAATCCAAGTGGACCTAAATGATATATTTTATTACTAAGGTTGTTTTTGGTCGAATTAATCTTATCCAATAGAATTATGTAATGTGTTAGGGTAATATTAATATCATTTGTACCCTTAATTACCCTATTTACATTAAACCGTGATAAATAAAAGTAAAAAGTTACTATTCACCAAATATTATTTTCATCTCAATGAACCACATTTTAGTCCTTGATATTAACTGTGTCTCACAAATTTTCAAAATTCGACTCACATAAGTGGTAAAATTATGTTTTATGAAAAAATTCAGTTATTTAACTACCACTTAGTGGTTTCACTATTCATCAAAAAAATGATGTTTTTCAGAAAAATACCAAAAAATCACCCTAGGCTAATTTCGATATTCCGAATCCAAAAATGAAGTCCATTTTGAAAAATAAAATTAATAAATTTCAAAAAGTGGGTATTACTATTCATAATGGCTACTTTGATTAGTTGTGGTGTGTTAGAACTCGATGTTGCGTACAACACACACTATTGCATTATTCAAAGAGAAGCGTACCGTAGAAGCTTGGGGTGTTACAATG